>JAXCMG010000159.1:461329-551262 GCA_034642415.1 Podarcis siculus
GGACACCAAAACCTGCATTCCTGTACCCGTGAAAATCTACGAAAGCATATATATATATATATATACATACACACACATATATATATATGTATATACACACACACACACACACACACACACACACATATATATATATATACTATTGTATTTTAATATTTTAATATTTTGTTGGAAGCTGCCCAGAATGGTTGGGGAAAACCAGCTGGATGGGTGGGGTATAAATAATAAATTATTATTATTATTCTACTAAGAGGGGGAAAATGGAATATTATTCCAATATGTGACCACAGTGGAAACATTTTAACATGGGTGTGGATGGAAGAATTTAATACCCAACATGGAGGACTGGTGGTGTAAATTAAAGGAGGAAAAATTAATTACCAATAATAATAATTTGGGAATCTCTCTTGGACTTTTTCAGGGGAAAAGAAATGCCCTGAAACTTTTTCAGGTGCAAACAGTATTGAATACACAGTATAGCCACTGTGATGGAATCATGAGCACACACAATTTTCCATTGCTGGGTTGTTGAAATCCTAGCTGCAGCTAGCATCCTTGTCAAACATTCTTTGGAGCAACAAGCTTTCATATCATCAGTCCACATTTTCAGTAATGATAGTTGTGGCGAAGCATGGGCAAGTGATTTAATCATTTTAGAAATTTCTTGACAAACTTGGGACAAGAATAATGCCGAAGTGTGTTCCCACCAAAGTTAGAAAAATGTCCGCCAGAATCTGTAGCCTCACCACCAATCCTGTGTTGATTGTGATCTGAAATGAGACAGCGGCACAGATGCCATCTTTGTAGAACTCTAAGGAAGCATTCACTCATATATGATGAAATTGGTTTGTAAGGCTTAGCTGAGACAACAGAGTTTCATTTAACACCAAGTCCATCAAAAATCAGAAAAAAGAGTTTTAAACTGTTGGAGGATTTCAACCGCCCCCTTCTCCTTTGAAGGATATTTGTTAAATACCCTCTCCAATTTTGCCACCCACAAATAGCACTGAGATGTTTAGGTGATAATTTATTTATTTTTTGCTCTGCACTAGTCTGAGCTCCTTGGCCAAAGGGTGAGATGCAAATATAAATCCTAGCTGTGTCACAATGGGTGTAAAGTCTATGGTAGCAGTTTCATTGGGTACAATTAATTTTAATTACAGGACTGATCACATTCCTTTGGGGTGAGTTGCAGGAGAATCTGCTGCAAATATGGGGGGTAGGACCTCCCCCAGTGGGAGAGGAGGAGCAAAATTCTAGATACTAAACTAATTGTATTGATTAGAAGAATTCATAACTGCTAAAATTCCATTTGAGTTCAAATGGAATATTAATGTCACTGCCCTAACAATGCCAATTTAGTTTAATCTTGTCACATTAACTAGTCTTTGCTCTACATGCCACCAGAGAAAAGCATAATCCTCTTTTGATTAACTTTTCTCATGGGAAATATCTAACTTGTTTATCCAAATAAGGAAAAGGCTGTTCCATTTATTTAAACAATCTGGGTGAGATTATAGGCGGCACAATCATGATTTAGAAGTCTAGCCTCATTGATTTAAAATGGAGAGCTATTCTAGAAAGGATGTTATTTTGACTCGAGCTGATGTAGCTGGTTAAGGCAGCTTGACTCTGATCATGCTTTGAATGTGGGCGAGTAACATGTTTAAAATACATGGTATACATACAGTCAGACACAGCAAATAATCAGAAATACCTTGGGCTGAATTCAGCTAAGCAGTCTCCTTCAGAGGAGCTAGGACAAGTCCAATACTGTAATGAGGCTTGCCCCCTGCCCTCTTCTCTCTGCCCCCCAAATTGACTTGGGGAAGTTGAGAAAAAAATCCGAAAAGGGGAGAAGGGAGGGGAGGTGATTTCATCAAATCTCTTAAATTGTGGGTGAACATATCAGACGACACAGAGATTCTTCAAACAGCTCTTGTTTATTCACAGGCCAGAACAGAATTGAACAGAAGGGTTCAGCCAGCCTGCTTATATAGAGCTCCACTAGAACGCAACAGTAACCACTTTCTGTAACTATCCAATCACTGAACATCACTTTCAATCCCTTATTTGCATATGTGGACCTGAGTGAAAACTATCTACAGTATCCCCCTGCTGGTCCTGTGTGAGAACTTCAGTACATAACAAAATCATCAGAAAAACTTGCACTGATGGAACAATCTCCGTAGTGCTATTTTGAATTCCATCCTTAGGATTGCATCGAAGTGTTTCTCAGGGTAGACCCACTGAAATTAATGGACCAACATTAGATATGTCCATTAATTTCAATGTGTCCTACTCTAAGCAGGACTAGGATTGAATATAACCCTTAGTGTTTATTATCTTCAAAAGCACAATCCTGAAACTGAAATTGCTTAAAGACCATGGGAGCAGTGAGACTGCCAGCCCAGCACAAGTTAGAATTCTTTATTATGCAAAAACTGGAAAATTACATCAGTCTTAACTATTTCACTTTGAAGGCATGGCTAGGGACACTGGTTATTCAATTTGTTGGGGGCAAAGTCCCATCTCCCCATTTTAGCTGTTAACATTGGGGCAACATATTGCTTAATTTGCTCCATTGTTAGCTTTCCCCCTCATTTTATACATGACATACCAGAAGGAGATGCAGTCTGGAAAGAAATTACATTGTTGATTTCTCTTGTAAATGGCCTTGAGCTGAAACGAACACCCTTAATGAAAAAAGACAGGGAAACTTGCATATCTTTGTCATTTGAGAATTCAGCCAAAAATTCAGTGTAATTACTTATTCTTCCCGATTATCTTCTGCTATCTGTCTCTCCTCTCTGCCCACCAAAGCAATTGAAAGTTTGCTGCCACAGGTAATAAAAATATCTAATTATTTCGCAATGTGTCAAATGATAATGCACTTCGTCTTGATCTACCACTATGGAGAAGACAAATGAGGAAATGAAATTGGCATGGAATGCCCATTTTATTTCTACATATCAAAATAATGAGTGTTGCATGCTGGTTTAAATATAGGTGGTGATGTTTAACTCTTAGACGAACTGATAGGGCATATGCTAATGCAGGGGTCCGCAAACTCTTTCATCAGGGGGCCGGTCCACTGTCCCTCAGACCTTGTGGGGGGCCGGACTATTTTTTTGGGGGGGGGAATAAACAAATTTCTAGGCCCCACAAATAACCCAGAGATGCATTTTAAATAAAAGGGCACATTTCTCCCTATCGTCCTGAGTTTGAGCATCTTCAAAGCCCATGACACCTTTGGTAGAGGCTCTTCTCCACCTGGAGCACTCACAGGCCAGTGTTTCCCAGTTGTCGGTGTTTATACTAAAAAAAAAAAAATTGCCATGAGAGAGTCTTTAAACCTCTTCTGTTGACCACCAGCATTACGCTTTCCATTTTTAAATTTTGGAATAGAGTAGTTGCTTAGGAAGATGATAATCAGGCATCTGCACAACATGACCAGTCCAACAAAGCTGATGTTGAAGAATCACTGCTTCAAGACTCATGATCTTTGCTTCTTCCAGTACACTGGCATTAGTTCGCCTGTCTTCCCAAGCGAGGTGTAAAATTTTTTGGAGACACCGTTGATGGAATCTTTTGAGATGTTGGAGATGGCATTTATAAGTGGTCCATGTTTCACAAGCATACAGTAAGGTTGGTAGTACAATAGCTTTGTAAACAAGAGTCTAGAACCTTGCTTGTCCATATAAGTAGGGTGTGTGTAGAGAAAGAATCCTTCTGTACAAAAGGTAACATTTGCTTTCATTGCTCCATCTACTTTTACCTCTGGCCCCTGGAAAGTTGCCCAGAAGAGAATGAAGCCCTCAGGCTGAAAAGCATTTCCCGCTCCTGTTTTATGCCACTGGTATAAAAAGCCTTTTCTGCTTTCAGGAAAGTTCGCTATGTGGTTCTGATGGTTCTGCACACCTGCCCCAAGAGGGACAGCAAAGCCTGTCATTCTTACAAGTAACCACTGCAGTGCTAGATTAAAAACAAGCACCAAACAAACACCTTTGCTCCCATACTAAAACCTTGGCGTACCACTCTGTGCCTCAAGACCTGTCAGCATAAAAGTGTGATGATTTAGCCATTTTTTATTTTAAAAGTCATGAAATCATGTTAATAGTGTTTGGCCTTTGGAGTGAAATATTCTATTTCAAAATAAAAACAGTGCATTGAAATAAAACATCCTACATACCAGTAAAGAACTCTTTGTGTTTCTGACTAGGCTTTGGCAGCTACTTTCCCATTGACTATATTTCACTTCCACATGTCTTTGCCATCTCTGCTAAAATCTCTATCCAATTTTAATCTTTCTCATGTAAAAACTGTATTTCCTCTTTATCTTTTACCGCTGGCAGGTTAAGACCTCTCAGAGAATGAATGTTTTCTTCTGCAAAGGTTTCAGGTCTGGGGATGGAAAAACAATCAGCTGGACCATGTGGGTGATGCAGTTGGGGATAATAAGAAAAAGAACATTCTGAAGATGAATTTTAACCAAAATGTAACAATATTTATAAAATTGTTTCTCTCTATTCCCCCAACCCTGAAGAGAGTTTAAAAAATATGGTCAGGAGAAATCTAATACATTGTTTAGATAGCAGCTCTCGAAGTGCGATAAATGCCTCTGGTGAAAGGTGAACATTATCAAGTTTGGATTAATGGCTTACTATATCTATTTGATTATTTTTTTGTATCAGAAAAATCATACAATATCAATATGTTTATTGACTGATCCTAAGCAAATTTACTCAGAAATATAGGGAGATTCAGGGTTGCCATATTTCAAAAAGTGAAAATCCTAATACAAAGCTGTTGAGCTTTGTTTGGCAAAGTTTTTTGGGGGGGAGAGCAAAATGGCAAACTTATT
Source organism: Podarcis siculus (assembly GCA_034642415.1). Classification (NCBI taxonomy): domain Eukaryota; kingdom Metazoa; phylum Chordata; class Lepidosauria; order Squamata; family Lacertidae; genus Podarcis; species Podarcis siculus. The sequence goes on from JAXCMG010000159.1 coordinate 466,194, forward strand.
TTGCAAAATATCTCCCCCCATTAAGTTTTTAATGTATTTTTAAAGAAAAGTGCCAGAAAACCAACAATTCCAATATGCCGATATAGCATTCTGTCTCCCCTTTTCCAGGCTAAACATGCCCAGCTCCTTCAACAACTCCTCATAAGGCTTGGTTTCCAGACCCTTGGTTGCCCTCCTCTGCACACATTCCAGCTTGTCAACATCCTTCTTAAATTGTGGTGCCCAGAATCGGACACAGTATTCCAAGTGTGGTCTGACTAAGGAAATCTAGAATAGTACTATTACTTCCCTTGATCTGGACACTGCACATCTGTTGATGCAGCCTAGAACAGTATTAGATATTTTTTTTTTGCTGCTTTAAATACAAAAAGAAAAAAGTTACTGAGTAGACGGTGGATGTTAAATGAAGAACATCTTGGTAGAATTAGCCTTGTGGAGTAATTACACGATTTGTGCTAAGTTTAGTAACACTCTGATCTTTATTCTCCCTGCACTTCCTTTCTTACCTATCTTATATCATCTAATGCATTTTAAATGAAATAGACCAAGAAAAAGGGAAGAGGTTGAGGAGGAGAGTGCAAGAAATCCATAAAACAGTTTTCCTTTCTCTTTCTTGCCTCTCTCTCTCTCTTTGCTTTTTATGCCCTTAAAATAAAATAAAAAGATTCTAGCCATTTCATGCAAACTGTAGCAAGGCTGTTAGAAACCGCAAAACTGTCCTGATTAATTGCATCTGATATTAAACAATTAACAGAAACCAACCATTTGCATTTTAATAACATTGTAACCATCTGGTAAATGAATCCATTAATCTTGATTAGCTGGGTATCAGGCATTGGCGTGTGGAGTTCACTGATGTGTGTGCTAGTCGAGGAGATTTCGGAATCATGTCTGGCATAATTTTCTTCAGCTAAAGGAACTGCACATAAAAGGCAGCCTGAGCAAAGAGGAATGCAAATGTGGCAATTGGGTTGTGTTCGAGGCCCACTGAAATTAGTGGACATCACTAACGTAAGTAGAACTTGGTCAGATGCAACCCAGAGTTATTTAACTTGCATTAATCACCTGATTGATTAAGGAGTGTAATTGCCCCTTCAAGGCAGTGTACAAAATGTAACAATAATAGTAATTTAATAAAATAAAATAAAATCAACAAGCCACTTAAAACCACATTTCACTATCTTAAAATTGGAAAAATAGCAGTTAAAGCAACACTAGCAATTAGCAGTTTTCCTACATTAAAGGCATGCAAACTATACACACAGTCTTTTTCAATTAGGGTGCACCTACGCTAAACTGCTTTAAAATAAGCATATTGCTATGAGTGAGTGGGTAAGCTTTATGCCTGGACCATCTTCCAATTCCTGGATTCAATTGCTGGAATAGCCAGGCCTGCCTAGTAATGGCCCACTAAGTATAGGTCACTAAGAAAAATTTTACACATCACTTGGGAAGACAGATGAAACTAATGCCAGTGTATTGGAAGAAGCAAAGGTCACCAATGTCAAAGTAATGATTCTCCAACATCAACTTTGTGGGACTGGTCATGTTGTTTGGGTGCCTGATTTATCGTCTTCCAAATCAACTACTCTATTCCGAACTTAAAAATTGAAAGTGTAATGCTGGTGGTCAACAAAAGAGATTTAAGGACTCTCTCAAGGCAAATCTTTAAAAATGTAGTATATGCACCAACAACTGGGAAACACTGGCCTGCGAGTGCTCCAATTGGAGAACATCCTTTACCAGCGGTGTCATGGGCTTTGAAGATGCTCGAACTCAGGACAAAAGGGAGAAACGTGCTAAGAGGAAGGCATGCTTGACAAACCCTCACTGTGATCAACTCCCACCTGGAAACCTATGTCCCCACTGTGGAAGGACGTGTGGATCTAGAATTGGCCTCCACAGTCACTTACGGACTCACTGTTAAAACCGTGTTCATGGAAGACAATCTTACGAGTGATCGCCAAAGAAGGTCATTAAGGTAACAAAAGGAGCCTCTCTGTGCCAGAAACCAAGGGGGTGGGTCTCAGGGTGGGTCTCCCTCCCTCAACTGGCTGCTAGGTAGAAAGACAAAAGGCCAGATTTGAGAGTTGCATGTGTGACCTAGAATCTAGAAGTCGACTACAGGCTAGACAGCTGAGCGACAGCCATGCCTGATTCTGGCTGGAATCCAAGGCTATGTATATGAGAAAAACAAGCATGACCTTACTGGGGTATTAATGCTGTGAGCCTCTCCATCATAGGCTCAGGTTGTATATGTGCAAATAAACTATGTATCCTATACACACCAGTTTCCACTATGTCCCTCATTCTGAGGCAACTAAGCCCTGGGTAAACACCTGACATCCCTAGAATCTCACATCCCTCATGGATTGGGATGGCGTGCGACAATATGTTACAGGAGAATTATGCCTATTTCATGCCAGCTTAATTGTGATGGATACACCTCAAAGAATCCCAAGCACAATTAGTTGGACAGGGTGCTGATCATTTTCCTCTAGCTGATAGCTCATGCCATGTTGTTTAGTCGTTCAGTCGTGTCCGACTCTTCATGACCCCATGGAGCAGAGCACCCCAGGCACTCCTGTCTTCCACTGCCTCCCGCAGTTTGGTCAAACTCATGTTGGTAGCTTCGAAAACACTGTCCAACCAACTCGTCCTCTGTCATCCCCTTTTCCTTGTACCCTCCATCTTTCCCAACAGCAGGGTCTTTTCCAGGGAGTCTTCTCTTCTCATGAGGTGGCCAAAGTATTGGAGCCTCAGCTTCAGGATCTGTCCTTCCAGTGAGCTCATGCCACAGTTCATGCCATTTATGTATTTCTGTCATGAACTGTCAGCCCATGGTGCAGAACTACATTCCTCTCCACAGAAGGAGATTCAAAACTGGCATCTGGGCTCAACAATTTTATAGATCTGCTCTGCAAGTATGCATATGCTGGGCAGAGTGAGCCTTTTAAGACTCTGCCTCCAGACTTCCTCCTCTATTCTCCACACCACTGAATACAACTCCAGAGTCTTCAAGGGTCAACTCTCTGACCAATGGCGAGGTACAGGAGGCATCTGGTTCTTCAAGGTTCAGGAGAGGTTACAGTGAGGGCCCCAGCTCTGAGCCCAGTTGGGAGGTTGTTGTCCAACCACCCCAGTTACAATGGTCTCCTTATGCAGTCAGCTCTGAGCCCTGATCCTAACATTGTTCCCCATCTGGTGCCTCTGTGGCCCCTGTGTCCAAGTCATTGCTCACATCACGGTTCATGACAGGAGGGAACATCCAAGCTGAAGGCTTCCTGCTTCTTCAGCATGTATAATTTCATTAGAGCAACATGCAAAGCGGGCCTTTTAACTTTGACACTCAGAAAGTGTCATAATTTTGTCGCAGCCTCTCCAAATCATGTCACAGTTTGCTGCTGAATTATGTGAACTTCTGAATGACAGCCGATATTAAACCTCCCTAATCCAGCGGTGGCACTTGTATTTTTCAAAATAAACAGAGAGCTGAGGAAGCTTCTGGAAAATGACTTCGGAAGTTTGAAGCTTCAGGAGGAAAAGAAAACGAACACAGATGTCATCCTGATCCCCGATTTTGTGAGAGGTTTGGGTGATGTACTTCACTGAGAAAGTATTGTTCCAAGTTGTAAACAACATTTAATGAGCTGCTGTGAAGGTTTATAAGCTCTGGGGGGGGAGGAAGGTTCTGAATTTCTTAGACTTGCAGCTGGTATCATGATATCACCCATTCAGCACAACCCCTAAGGGCTACTACTCAGTATGTGCATTGCATACATGAAGCCATAGAGTCAACAACTGTGAGGCCTTACCAAATGTATTTAAAGGGAACTGGCCTGAGCTTCAGCTTTATTGAGTCATGGAGCTTGCCCAAACTATCCAACTAGCTTGGAGATTACACAGCTCCCTCCTGTTTTCAATTGAAGAGCCCTTGGAATGTTAAGGCACTTCAGCACATGTGTACCAACATTAAACCTCAGAGAAACAGTGACACACCTGTTAAACGGATCCAGGGGCTGGGGGGGTGGATTCTGTCTGAAGCCTGGGCATGGGTTAGGGCTATGCTGGGTCAAACCACAGAGCCTAGGGCTTGCCGATCAGAAGATTGGCGGTTCGAATCCCCATGATGGGGTGAGCTCCCGTTGCTCTGTCCCTGCTCCTGCCAACCTAGCAGTTCGAAAGCATGAAGTGCAAGTAGATAAATAGGTACCGCTCTGGCGGGAAGGTAAACGGCATTTCTGTGCGCTGCTCTGGTTCGCCAGAAGCAGCTTAGTCATGCTGGCCACATGACCCGGAAGCTGTATGCCGGCTCCCTCAGCCAATAAAGTGAGATGAGTGCCGCAACCCCAGAGTTGGTCATGACTGGACCTAATGGTCAGGGGTCCCTTTACCTTTACTTTACAATAGAATGCTTGCTGCAACAGCAAATTAAGCCCATGAAAAGTACAAATCTAAGGCAAGATTTTAATATAACACTCACAGCTTACACCCACTGTTGCATAATCTTTAATTGAGCTGCCTGCCGCGGAAATTTTGTTTTTGTTATTAAACTTCTCGTGCTAATTTAATCTGAGAGGGAAAGAATCCCACTGCAATATCGCTGGCTGGCTTCTGCGCCAAATGTAGCTGCTTCAATCTCCATTAAAGCAATCAGTTTTGAGATGGTGATAAGCCTCACAAAGTTTCCTTGCTTCACTTACAGGCTATACGGATCAGTTTGTTAATTAGGGTAATCTTTGTAGGAAATCATAATACACGTGAAGTATTATTACCCTTAAATGTTCTCCTGGCTATTTCCTTCTTAGTGCCAAGTCAAAGATTACTAAAGCTTACACGCTCTGCAAAAGGCTGATTTTATTCTCATGATCCTTTGGCTCAAGGATAGCCGTTCAGGCTGTTCATTCTCAGGGGTTGCTTGCTTTTTTATACAGCAGTCTGGGAGCCTTGCAAGTGAATACCATCCTCATTTCCCTGAAGAAATATATTAATAAAAAAACTCAAATTAGGGCTGTCTTTTATGTTGGAGTGTTCATCTCTAGAGAGCCACATAAAATTGCTTCTAGGTTAGAGTTGGCCTCCAGTTTCCCATACCCAACCATACACCGTGAAGGAAGAGTTTATAAACACAATCTTTGGATTTGCTAGAAATCTTCCTTTGTTCAAGCCTGATCTGGATCAACCGATGCAAGACCATTGTTGACTTTCTCCTCTGATGTAGTTGCTTGAGGCCATGGAGAATATTTATGCACATATACCCACATATGGAAGGTACAAAGATTCCTCAGTCTAGGATGAGCTATTTATCCACCTGGCCTAGAACTGTCTATTCTGAATGTCAGAATTACTCTGGCTGTTCTCCAAGGTCTCAGGCTGAAATCTTCCTTAACACATGTGACCTGGTCGTTTCTGCAGGCAAAGCATTGCTCTGCTATGGACCCACACTTCTGACTTCCTTCCCTCATTTATATCTTATCAATGGCTTTTTTTGCTCTTTTCCTTTGTGTTACAAATAGTTGGGCATCATGGAATTGTTTTGTCCCTCAAAAGACCATTTCTTCCAGGGGGTGGAGGCTTAGACAGCTCAGACAAGATCACCCACTGTCTCGCCAGAGTTGTACATGCCCTGGTTATCTCCCTCCTGGACAACTGCAACATGCTCTACGTGGGGCTACCTTTGAAGGTGACTCAAACTACAATTGATCCAGAATGCAGCAGCTAGACCGGTGACTGGGAGTGGCCGCTGGGACCATATAACACCGGTCCTGAAAGACCTACATTGGTTCCCAAGTACATTGCAAAGCACAATTCAAAGTGTTGGTGCTGACCTTTAAAGCCCCAAACAGTCTTGGCCCAGTATACCTGAAGGAGCGTCTCCACCCCCATCATCCAGCCCAGACATTGTGGTTCAGCTCCGAGGGTCTTCTGGCAGTTCCCTCACTGCGAGAAGTGAGGTTACAGGGAACCAGGCAGAGGGCCTTCTTGGTAATGGCACCCGCCCTCTGGAACGCCCTCCCATCAGATGTCAAGGAATAAGCAACTATATAACCTTTAGAAGACATCTGAAGGCAGCCCTGTATAGGGAAGTTTTTTATGTTTTATTGTGCTTTTGTACAAGCCACCCAGAGTGGCTGGGGCGACCCAGTCAGATGGCCAGGGTACTACTACTACTACTAAGTCTCTTCCTCTTTGGCGATCACTTGTAGCTGAGTAAGATTGTCTTCCATAAACATGGTTTTAACAATGAGTCTGTAAGTGACTGTGGAGGCCAATTCTGGATCCACACATCCTTCTAATAAGCATTATCATCCTCCAACTGCATAGAGCTTATGAGGGATGGAAAAGCAAATTAACTCTGCCTACCTCCAGCGTCATCTGGTCTGTATGTGTTTGACACAGCGCTGGAGTGTTTACACATAGAAAAAATGCATGTAGGCCTAATGTGCGGGATTGTTAACCGTCAAAATTCAGAGTTCATCAGTCAGTCTCATACACTTTGGTCCAGTGCTGTTAAAAGTTAAGTCAAACACAAGGATGTCAGGCACAGGACTGGATTTTAGAGCCTGATGGGGCTGCTGTATCTTTAAGAATTGCATAGAAGATAAACTGTGCCCATTGTGGCTTCTGGAGTTGCTGCATCATTGTGCTCTGACAAACCTAAGAGGGCAATAAGAGCCAAGAAGCATTGGAGTATGGGAGAGGAACACATTTCACACCTTGGTTTGAGTTAGCTAGCCAACACTTTGGCTGTAGGCTTCTAGATCGAAAGGTAATGGGCTCCTATTGTATGAAAACACTAAGGTGTTGCATTGAGAGTACTGGAACACCTTCTCCCATTTAAATTCTGTGACTGATCGAACGCTAGTCAAGGGGGTGCATAGATTTTGCCCCCCCCTTTAATTGCCATAATAAAAAATGCCATGAAATTTCATTGCAATGCTATATGCATTTTTTTTGCATCAGAAATAAAATGGAGTCATTAACTATATACAAAATATAACAACAATATGATGGTTTTAATAGGCCATTGTTCTGCCGCTGTCAGTTCATGTCAATGTGCAAAACTCTGTTATAAGGCAACGTTAAGACAAATGAACATCTATTTTACCAGGAGTTTGTCCTACAGTTTGCTCTGCGGGATTTTAGCATAAATTACTGTCATTTTGTAAAATACTCCAGTTATTAGCTCATAGCTAATGAGCCTAAGAGTGGAGCCACATACTGAAAGGCAAATCAGTGTTTTCTCCAAGCCCAGCAGGAAGCAGGAATGTGGGATAGGGCAGCCTTGGATGATTGACAGGAAATAATTGATGGGGGTGGGGCGTGGTACAGCTTACAAATCTCACAAATGTCTCCTGAGACTGTATAATTAGTAAATGCATGAGCATCAAACACATGGAAATTAGCAACAATGGAATCTTAATTGAAATTACCATTGTTGATTACTTTTTTTGTTAAAAAAATACTAATGAGCATAACAATCAACACAGATTTGCGCAAAGGCTCCAGCCCTCTTTGAAATGAATGGTGGACCTTCAATAGTTCATGTAGAAGAAATCATTTTGATGGACTATGCCCAGTAGCTGCTTTTCAATGTCTTAAATGGGTTTATTGTCAAATTTGTGCTTCTTGCATTTGATGGCATATGGTAATAAGGCCTTAAGACTTAAGGTCTAAAGTTGGCATTTATAAGATGTTGTTCAGATACGCCAAACTATTGTAAAACCATTCAGTTGAAAGATAGAGGAGAAACGGAAGCAAGGAGAATGCGGTTTTTCTGCAACCTGAACATAAGACAGCTGTGGATAATACCATTAGTCTTAATAACTCCATGGCTGTGGGTCTAATAAATGAGCGACGAAGACCACATAGTGATGTCTTCTGAAAGAATACCAACCAAGTAGGATTTCCAGCATGGTTCTTCCTACGGTCTTACTCAACTTTGTATACTTTGTGTCCTTTGTTCCGCAGTCAAAATGGAGCTGTCACTTTTGAACTGCTACTGCTACCAAGTCCATTTAAAATAGCATCGTTGGACCTTTATCTGAATGTGCCCTTATCTGAACATGTCCTTTATCTGAATGTGCCTAGCACATTGCCAACTTTCATTGCAGATTTAGCACATTGTCAGTAACACCAGTGCATAGTACAATATATTTGTCTGAATTTGCATTTTTTAAAAAATCTGGAAGCTGAAAATACAGTGTTTGGCTTAGAAATTTGCACCTCCAGTAGGTTCAAACTTATAAGGGTCTTAAAATTTGGAATACTAAGCCAGCCTTATATGCCATGCATGAGTCTGAAACACACAAACATATGGCCATACATTATTCAGAATCAGTCTGTTGGTCCATCTAGTCTGGTACTGTCTCCTCTGATGGATGACTGCTTTCTAGGACTTACGAAGCAGACCTTTCCAACACCTGCCACTCAACGTCATTTTTAAATTGAAGCTGATTGAACTTTGAACCTTCTGCCAGCGACGCAGATCACTGAGCTAGGGTCCAGCTTATAGAGTCACTTTGATACAGTCTTACTGTGGAGGCAGTTGCTATTTCAATATTCTTTTATCATCTCCCTAAAATGCAAACCTTGATGCTGGGCAATTAGCAGAGTTTGCGTGGCGAGTCCCCCCCCCCCCCCTGGAAATAAAGACACATGACACAATTGTTAAGGTTAATGGGCTAAAAAAGGCCACAGCTTTATTGGTTACATGTGATGAGTGGTATTGGCTTAGGCATTGGTTCTAACTGACTATATCCAACTTCAGCCCATCTGCTTGAAGTCCGGGAAGGGTTAACCACCAGTAGAGGGAATCCTGCCGATGCACATCAACTAGGAACTCCCCCTGGGTCACCGATAGGGGGCGTGCCTTAGGGGAGCGTCAAAGAGGGAGATCCTGCTTTTATAGGGCAGGCCATGCCCCCTGAGCTGGCTGATTGGCCGGTCAGGGGGGTGATGCGGCCTGGAATCCCCCCAATCGTGCAGGGGCTAGCATCCACACACCCCGTCCGTGTGGAGGGGGTGTGATGCCCGCAACCCCACCTCCTCCAAAGGGCCGAAGTGGCTATGTGGTGATGCCATGCAAAACATTTGACTGTACTGAATTAGACGTTTGTAAACTTTTTGCCATAGATGACCATTATCCTTTCAAATGTGCATTCAAAATAAGTTGGTTTCAATATGTCATCTGTTTTCAGAAATGGCAGTGTATAGACAATCCACACTATCAGCTTGCTGCAGGTGTAATGTAAGCCTACATATGGAAATGCGTGGTTCTTTCAAGCCCTGCTTTTTACAGGCTAGCCTGCTTTGGGACTTGTTGGCACGGCAAATGGGAAGGAGAGAGACAATTCTCACATCCCACTTCAACAGAAAAGTAAAGCAATTTCAGGGACCTCCCCCCCCCTCCCAATTCCTACTGGCAGCTTAGACATGTTGAATTATAAGGCTGGCTGCGCAAATGGAAAATGTTTCATATCTACTTCTATACAGATGTAGTTCCGTCAAAACAAAAAGTTTTCCATCTGGAGCAAAACAACTGATGTGTAATCCTGCAGTATGGATGCATTTCTGCCAATATAAACTCTGCTTTATAGGGAGAGCTGGTAAAAGATACTAGCCATAGAGCCATAGAAGGGAGCTCCTAGGAAGAAGTTGCAGTTCAGGGAACGTGATCACAAAATGGGTTCAGGCATCATATACATAGGTAAAGGTAAAGGACCCCTGACAGTTAAGTCCAGTCACAAACGAGACTGGGGTTGCGGCGCTCATCTTGCTTTACTGGCCAAGGGAGCTGATGTTCGTCCCAGACAGTTTTTGGGATCATGTGGCCAGCATGACTAAGCCACTTCTGGCAAAACCAAAGGAGCACACGGAAACACTGTTTACCTTCCTGACGGAGCGGTACCTATTTATCTACTTGCACTTTGACGTGCTTTCGAACTGCTAGGTTGGTGGGAGCTGGGACAGAGCAATGGGAGCTCACCCTGTTGTGGGGATTTGAATCACGACCTTCCGATCGGCAAGCCCTAGGCTCAGTGGTTTAGACATAGCATGCTCTATTTCCCATAGGCATTAGGCTCACAAATTCTTCTGAAGTTTCTTGAAACTAAAGTTAGCGCTAAACGTTACAGAATGTGCATGGGTGTCACTGAAAGGTTTGCCATTTGAATTAGCTCTGGAAATTGTTGTGAAGATTGCTGAGAGTGGTTGGGGGGGGTAACACCAAAAGTGGACTCCACAAGTTCATGTAGTTTTAAGGAGACAAGGGTCATCTAGCCATACCCCCTGGAATTTGCAGGAATCTAAAATAAACCTTCCATGATAGATGCCCATCCAACCTCTGCTTAAAAACCTCCAAGGAAGGAGAGTTCACAACCTCCCAAGGGAGACCGTTCCACTGTCAAACGGTTCTTACTCTCGGAAATTTCTTGCTGATGTTTAGTTGGAATCTCCTTTCTTGCAACTTGAAGCCATTGGTTCGAGTCCTGAGGTGCCTCTGAAACACCTCATCAGTTCACTCAGTTTAATCTCAGCCGGCTAAACCAGGACGAATCAGTGCATCTGTGTCCAGGGCAGGTGTTTAATCAGCTCCATCTGGTACACAGGCTGAGACCCTATCTGCCCACGGACTGTCTCACCAGAGTGGTGCATGCTCTAGTTATCTCTCGCTTAGACTACTGCAATGCACTCTATGTGGGGCTACCTTTGAAGGTGACCCGGAAACTACAACTAATCCAGAATGCGTCAGCTATACTGGTGACTGGGAGCGGCCACTGAGACCACATAACACCGGTCTTGAAAGACCTACACTGGCTCCCAGTAAGTTTCTGAGCACAATTCAAAGTGTTGGTGCTGACCTTTAAAGCCCTAAACAGCCTTGCTCCAGTATACCTGAAGGAGCGTCTCCACCCCCATCGTTCTGCCTGGACACTGAGGTCCAGCTCCGAGGGCCTTCTGGTGGTTCCCTCGCTGCAAGAAGCCAAGTTACAAGGAACCAGGCAGAGGGCCTTCTTATTAGTGGCACCCATCTTGTGGAATGCCCTCCCACCAGATGTCAAAGAGAAAAACAACTACCAGACTTTTAGAAGACATCTGAAGGCAGCCCTGTTTAGGAAAGCTTTTACTGTTTAATAGACTATTGTATTTAAATATTCTGTTGGAAGCCACCCAGAGTGGCTGAGGAAACCCAGCCAGATGGGCGGGGTATAAATAATAAATTATTATTATAATTATCTTCAGCTAAGCTTGGGTTGGGGACTTAACGTTGGCTGAGCCTGGCTGACCTGGAGATCTGCTGCATCTTAAGATGCTCATCCTGGTGGATCTTGTCATAGGATTTCCCCCTGATTTAGTAAGGAAAACCTAAGACAGCAACCACCACAACACTTTGGTTTTAGAAGACCAACTATTGTTTTAATCTTTTTATTGAGCCAGCTCCTTTTACCTTTCCAGAAATAATGGGTATATTTTAGTTTACATACTGATTAAATATCTTTTGTGACTTTCTAAATTATTCCTAATTACAACGGCTGTTTCCATAGTTACAATTTATATCTCCATTTCATACAGGATTTCTTTCCGTTTGCGTCGCTCCCTCCATTTATCCACCTTATTTGTTACCGCAGCAGCCCATAAACGACAGGGCACCTTATCTTTTTTACAGTTCTTCGGGGTGGGGGAACAAAGTCGAGTCTTGAAAGGGGGTAGATTAAAGTGTTTAGTATGCAGCCAGTTCAATTACCAGGAAATATCATTTAGAAGTCTTGTCTTTTTATGAAACTTGCAGCTCTTTGAAAAAGACTGCATAGGAAAATAAGCACAGAATCAATTAGGCCTCCCTAGAAAACTCAGTCCAGAACACAAAGCCCCATTTAATACGTGTAATCATTTTTAACTAACAGCTATAAATTTTACCACATAAATGAGAGATGAATAAGTAATAAAATACTTTTTTATATATAACTGGCAAATGAATTCTAAGGCTAAAAGATCATTACCATTTTAATTACATTTTCAAAATATTTGTCTTATCATTCTCCTGCTTTTGTAGAAGGGATTTTTTAAAGTCAAAGATCAGTTTCATGAAGGTTGCAAGATTTTCTGTACAGCTGTGTATCTATTTTGCGTACCAGTTGTATCATTAAGGGAGCAGTCCTATAACAAGATCCGCAATGGCTTAGGATCCTGTGGGTCTCCTGCTGAGCCGGGAGATTCCTGGCAAAGCAAGGCTATCCTCGGCTCAGCTGGAGATATGGTAGCTCCATCTTAGGTCAGCTGGTTGACATATTTCAAAAAGTAAAAACCAGGACACCCCTGAGCCAGACAACGCAATTTCCCAATTGGATTCTAAGCCTGTTCAGCTTGGCCACATGGGAACCCCAGTGTAAGTTTAAATCCAACTGAGCAGCAGACTGGGGCTTAGATCTAGTACACATAACCCTGACTTAATTTTACACCACTTTATTGTGCGTAGGATTGCCCTGCCTCTCACTTACACAGGTAAAAGTTAAAGGTACCTATTTATCTTCTTGCACTGGTGTGCTTTTGAACTGCTAGGTTGGCAGGAGCTGGGACCGAACAACAGGAGCTCACCCCGTCACAGGGGATTCGAACCGCCAATCTTCCAATCAGCAAGCCCAAGAGGCTCAGTGGTTTAGACCACAGAGCCACTTGCGTCCCCCTGTCACACAACCAGGGGCCTATCCACACTTACTATTTATAGTGGTGTAGTTGCTGTTCAGTCTGACATTTTTATTTTTTTAATTTTATTTATAGTTTTCAGATATATACATTTCACTGATTTTGCATTGATTTTGAAATGTTAAGACTTGACTCCTCCCCCCTCTTTCTACAGTTCCCTAAATTTATTTTTAATTTCTTCTGCAAATCCAAAGTAACTTAACTTGCTCATTTATTTATCTACTATATATATATATATATATATACACACACACACACACACACACACACACACACACACACACACACACACATACACACACACACTCTCTTGTATAGCTGCAGGTTATTACAGAAATCCTGTCAGTGTTTTTATCTGTTTACAATTTATCTGTAAATATTCAATAAACCATTTCCATTCTTTTATAAAAAGTTTGTTCTTGATTTCTTATTCTTCTGGTAAGTTTCACAATTCCTGCATATTCCATAAGTTTTTGTATCCATTCTTCCTTTACTGGGACTTCTTCTTCTTTCCATCTTTGGGCAAGTAAAGTTCTTGCCTAGTCCAATATTTTAAGAGTCAAAATAAAAAATAAAAAATTGTTCAGTAGCACCTTATAGACCGACTAAGTTTGTTCTGGTATAAGCTTTTGTGTGCATGCACACTTCTTCAGACTTCAGACAAACTTAGTTGGTGCATAAGGTGCTACTGGACAATTATTTATTTATTTATTTCTACTGCGTCAGACCAACACGGCTACCTACCTGAATTTTTCAGAGTGAATTTCTAGCTAATTGTCAGCACCTTTGGTCACGTATTTCTGTTATTAGACAGCGAGTGGAAGGTTTTCCTTTGTACACTTACAATGGTTTGTGCCTGAATAGAAAAAAGGCTTCGTGGTTGTAGTCTTTAGGTATCTGTGCATACCTCCGGCTTGTAAATGTTAGAGTTATGGGTAGGTACACAAGGATAGCTCTTGTGTGACCTTTTTCCCCCCATTTAAGGTCTATTATTCTGGATTCTAGTATTCCTAGAATTCTAATCTTGTGGGAGTATAGGAGAATAGAAGAGGAACTATGTGTCTGCCTGAGCTACAGTGAACCTGGTTACCTTGTCTTTAGCTAATGCTTTGCTGTCTTGCGTGGTACTTTGTCTCAGTACCATCATCTCTTATCTGCAATCTTTCTCCTCTGAACTGAGCTTGCAGACTGACAGCTTGCACCAGTCAGAGGGAAGTGGTGCAAAACAGATGTGTCCCAAACCACACCAAACATTCTGGATCTTTCACAAAACAGATCTTTTCTTTCGCAGTAGAAGAAAAAGTGTTTATTTGAGTACACTGTTTGGGATTACTAGCTGAGTAATGAAGATGCCATGTGGTAGCTTGCAATTTTATTTTATTTTACTTAAAAAATCCCACCTGCTTCTTTTCTTTTGTGCTGCTGTTTACTCATTTGCACGCCTGTCTGTTCTTCGACTAGACAGCATTATAAAAAGTAGAGACATCACCTTGCCAACAAAGGTCCGTATAGTAAAAGCTATGGTTTTCCCAGTAGTGATGTATGGAAGTGAAAGCTGGACCATAAAGAAGGCTGATCGCCGAAGAATTGATGCTTTTGAATTATGGTGCTGGAGGAGACTCTTGAGAGTCCCATGGACTGCAAGAAGATCAAACCTTTCCATTCTTAAGGAAATCAGCCCTGAGTGCTCACTGGAAGGACAGATCATGAAGCTGAGGCTCCAATACTTTGGCCACCTCATGAGAAGAGAAGACTCCCTGGAAAAGACCCTAATGTTGGGAAAGATGGAGGGCACAAGGAGAAGGGGACGACAGAGGACGAGATGGTTGGACAGTGTTCTCGAAGCTACCAGCATGAGTTTGACCAAACTGCGGGAGGCAGTGGAAGACAGGAGTGCCTGGCGTGCTCTGGTCCAGGGGGTCACGAAGAGTTGGACACGACTAAACAACGAAACAACAACAACAACAACAACAACAACAACAACTGTTCTTCGACTAAGGAAGGACCTCTCCAGACTGGTATATATTTTCTTTTTAAAAATTGCAGGAGTATTCTACAACATATCAGTGATTGAATAACGGTGTGTTGGTGGTAGATTTATACAGCACTGTCCAAACTTCGCTCTATTCATTGTTCTGCAATGCATCCTCAGTGTCACAATTTCATTGCATTCTGAAGGCGCACTTTTGCATTATAATGCAACATATGAGGTACCCCCCTGAATATCCCCATTTGTGATATGAAAAGTTACAGGATTTTAACTGAAAACTACAGTCGTACCTTGGTTTTCGAATAGCTCAGCTCTCGAACATTTTGGCTCCAAAACGCCACAAACCCAGTAGTGACTGTTCTGGTTTGCGAAGTATTTTTGGAAGCTGAACATCTGACAGGGCTTCTGTGGCTTCCAATTGGCTGCAGGAGCTTCCTGAAGCCAATCAGAAGCAGCATTTTGGTTTCCAAACGCTTTGGAATTTGAATGGATTTCCGGAACAGATTCTGTTTGACTTCCAAGGTACAACTGTATGGGACATGCATTGATTGGAAATGAAGCAGTAAGTCTCCCCAGATTGAATTTGTAACTGTTTCAGTACCGTCATGAGCACATATTATCCTGAATGCATAAAAAAGAACATTCAGAGAGGTCCAACGATTGCAGCAAGGACAGGCTTCCACTGAATTGTGCATTGTTCCCCATGTAAAAGCTGGGAGCTGAGCAGCAGAATCTTAATTTACGTAACTATTCTTTAATTGGGTTAATTGCACAACAGCTTGAGCATCAAGTCATTGTTCCCCGCACCCCAGGTGGCTCTTATGGTTATGTTTGAAAATCTGTTGCTTGCTTAGAACACTTCTTTTTGGTAGCAGGAAACATTAAAGACATTTGCAGTATCCTATCCAGACCCAGGGCCATCTTTATCCGGGGGTGGAAGGGGTGTGGGGCACCTGGTTGCTGAATTCTGGGGGCGCCCACCGCCCGCTGCTGAAGCCACCTAACCTCTTAACTATCTACCTGTTATGAAATAATAAATAATTTCGATCAAGCTAGAAAAACAAAATACATATATACCTAGGTATTACTGAAATGTGTACCTACTGTTTCACTAAAGGACTTTTGACTTTGTGCGCTCATTTACCAAAGACGCACCGGGCCAGCGGTGGCGCTTGTCATTCACAATGGCGGCGTCTGACTCAACAACGACGCTTGTCATTCTCAATGGCACAGTGCACACAAAATTAACTCTTACATCAAAATATTATGTTACGTATTGTATTGAGCTGCTATGCGGCAGCAGGGTCAGCGGCACCTTTGACACTAATGATGTTTCTTCTAAGTAGGTGCCTAAACAATGCATTAGTTTAAGTGTGGTGGTGTTGTATACTTAAGTATAAGTGTATTGTAAATAAATGAGCAAATAAAAAAGTTTGTTTCTTTTTCCTCCCTTCTTTCGTAAACAAGAGATAAGGCGTAAGCGTGGTGTCTGACATAAGCATAGTAGAAGTTAATTTGGGGGCTAAACTAAATTTGAGGGCACTGGGTGGATCTTTGCACCCTGGCGGCGCATATTTTAAAGACTGCGCAGTCGGGTGAATGCCCATTCTCCACCAAAGCATGGTGGGCTGCCTTGAGATACTGGCTCAAGATCTCAGTATTTGGCTTCAGGAAGGGATTATTAGTACATTTAACCAATGAGAAGTTTGTCAGCCCATGGCTGAAAACTATGGCCAGAAAAGCCACCTCAATTGGACTGCCAACATCCCTCTTATATCATCTGAGTTACGACACTGACCTTGAATCCTTGAGGCAAAGGTTTTGGGACATCTCACACAGTGATTTGCAATCCCAATCTTATATAATTTGTAGCCTGGTCGCAGCTGGAACCCAATATGGGTATGACTTTCAGATATCCTCATACCTTAGAAATTTGTTTACCAAAAGCTAGACTAAAGGTATTATTTACCAAAGCTAGACTAAAGGTATTTCCCTTGTAAGTTCTAAATGGTAGACTGAGAGGCATCCCCTATCAGAATAGGCATTGTTTATGTTCCCAGGACGTTGATTATATGAAGCATATCCTACTGCATTGTGGGCAATATGAGCAAGCAAGGGATCAACTGATCAAACCCTTACTGGCAAATTTGCCGGGAAAATCCAAAGCCTCCCATATTAAACATCTTTTGGAAGACAGGTCAAATGATATTACACTGGCTGTGGCTAAGTTTGTTTCGGAGGTTGTAAGAAACAAAGCTCATTATGCCCTAGATAAAACAAAATGACTGCCTTGGTTTCTTCCATCTGTCTGTCTGGTCGTTTTAACTGTATCTAGTTTTGAAATTGTTTTGTGGGTCTTTGCACAGTAATAAAGTATTGATTGTTTGATTGTAAAATTTAATTGGGGGGGGCTAAACTAAATTTGGGGGAGCTGGGCAGATCTTTGCACCCCGGCGGCGCATATGCTAAAGACTGCTCTGTCGGGAGCTTTCACAATGTGAACAGCTTCTTAGATGGAGGTGGCAAACTGGTGGCTTTGGAACACATGGAAGCACCTTGATGTCAGGCGTTTGCCAGATTGGGAGAGAGAAGTCACACCTCAGAAATGTCATCTTGCCATGAAGCTCAGTCGAAGCAATCACACGCTAACCCACTTGGCATAGTTTGAGGAAGACACTTTCATTCCCATAGAAACAACAGGTCACTGCAGGATCACAGTGAGAGAGTTCAAAGTTGCCTCCCGAGAGATGAACATCCCCACACTGTCATCTTTTCATAAGAATAATGGCTGCAGATTCCATTGTATTTTAACTTCAGGTCTTTCAAATCCAATGGACAAAACTGAATCAAAGGCAAGAAGAGTGCATATTACATCTATTGTGAAACGAGAGCTGGCTTTCCCTTTCCCTCTCTCTTTCTTGGACTTGTACATAAGACATATTTCATGCTAAACCACCTAATAAATTACTTTGCCCAGTTAATCTTTTTACTATAATATTTTAAAGGAAGTGACATTTAGCGAGTCATATCTCATGTGCCAACAAAGATGAATGGGCTCTGGATGCTCGTTCTGCAGTTCATTTATAAAAGGCCATCTGCATTGCTGGAGCAAGCCAACTATGGCCCTACTAGGCTATGTTTCTTGGTACAAGCCTGTGATGATGAACTGCTTTGTGCTCTGTTCACATAACGCTTCAGGTAGCATTTAACCCTAGTGTGGTGTCTCCGGACAGAAGACATGGCATAAAACGGTACTCACACTGATTGCATTTGGATGGTAATATTACACTGCAAAAATGAGAGAGGTCTAGCATTCAAAGGCTCACATCTAGGTGTGTAAGATTGTTTAGGAGCAGTGGAAGCTGACTTATAGCAGGTCAGACTGTTTCTTCACCTACACTGGCATTGTTTATTCTGACTGGCAGTGGCCCCTGCAGTGTGTTGGGCATCTGAGCACTCTTAAGATATCAAAACCCAGATTTTGCATGCTGGTTTGTTTCTGTTTAGAGACAGTTTGATGCCATTTCCAACCAAGATGGCAAAATGAACATTTCAAAAGTGCAGTTCCCAAGCAGCCCAGGGTATAAGTCTCCGAGTAACTTAATATATAAAATGCACATGCACATACACTGGTGGAAAGAGCAAATGGATTTCAGCATCTCCAGGAAAACAGCAACCTACCTTTCTTGATATATACGTTTATACATGCATGCTCACTCCCTCCTTCCCCACACTAAAACAGAGAAGACTTGGATACGGCTGCCCCTTCCTCATAAATTGCTAGGACAGATAATTACATACTGAGCTATACCATATGATTGCTTTCACTGTGAGAGAGCTGGCCAGTCCTTTAATAACAAATAGTAGCTTTCTTTTTGCATTACTATTGTGCTTTCCATGCAGAAAAATGTTCATTGCTTACGGTTACCAAATATAATTCATTATCGACTGACAGGGAGGCCTATCTATCCCAGACCAGCGTCATTTATTTTATTCATGGTTGTATGTTGTTGCCGAAGTGCTTAATGATAAAATCAAGTTCTTTGCTGGGTGCCATTGATCATGTGATAGAGAGTGATGCTTGCGAGGACTCTATATTAATTCCACTGACAAGCAGACAGTGCTACACATTCTCCGGGCTGTGAGTTTGCCAGATAAGAGGCTGCTTCCCCCGTATCTGTGAATCTGCAAAAAAGCAGCATATGGATATTCAGAATAATAAAGCTAACATGCAGCTGTTTTTAAAAGAAAACCCCAAAACATGCTTATGTGTACTGAAATCCCGTGCGCAAAATGACAGCTTCGTTTGCCTTTAATTGAATGCAAAAAAAGCATCACCATTTGCCAGACTGCAGCATGGTTTGCTGAGAATGATAACCCCAAACCTTTTGCTACATTCCACAGGTGTCCATTTCCAACCGATCCCTTTTCCAACAGATTTGCAGTAGGGGGAGGGAATGCTCTTTTGTATTCCATACACTGAAGGACCATCTCTACCCCCATTGTTCTTCCCGGACACTGAGGTCCAGCACTGAGGGCCTTCTGGCGGTTCCCTCACTGCAAGAAGCAGTGTGCAACCCCCTCTTTCTGGCCTGCCCTACTAACTGCTGTCTTTTGGAATTTAGCATTCTGTATCATCTTAAGCTTTATTTGCATCAGTCAAGTTTTGGTCATGTGAGTCTGACGGTCTCCCCTGTCCCTCAATAAACATGCAATTTGCTGTATGTGCACACACATGAGGGATGGATGAGTCAGTCTATTTCTGGTCTGCTTCACTTCCTCCTAAACCCGATCCACCCCGTTTCTTCAAAAATTTGCATGCTGACCAATTTGCATCCGATTCAGATTTAATGTGTATACAAATACCTACTTGTAAATGCATTTTGCTTAACTGCATATTTTATTAATGTAGTTAGATCCTTTATCTAAAGCCAAGAACGGTGTTGGAACATTCTGGAAATATGAAAGCTAGTGTAGTTCTGATCTGCATCTTAGTTCAAATCTGGTCAATTTCTGTTTGTTTGTTTTTTAAAAAAATCCACACGGAGTAAATTCCTTGAGCCCTTCTAGCGTTTGTCCAAACCTGTTTCACAGGTATAAATTTATGTTTATACATAAATGAGTCCAGTAAAGTCTGCTTTCTGGAGCTTTGTGCATGCCTGCCAGAATCTGCCAAATGGTCAGTGAGTCACTTTTCTAAATAATAATAATAATAATAATAATAATAATAATAATAATAATAATGGTTTCCCCAGCCACTCTGGGTGGCTCCCAACAGACTATTAATCATCATCATCAAAATAAAGTGATAAAACATCAAACATTAAAAACTTCCTTAAACAGCGCTGCCTTCAGATGTCTTCTAAAAGTCAGATAGTTGCTAATTTCCTTGACATCTGATGGGAGGGCATTCCACAGGGAGGGCATGACCACTGAGAAGGCCCTCTGCCTGGTTGCTTGTAGCTTCACTTTTCACAGCGAGGGAACCACCAGAAGGCCCTCAGAGCTGGACCTCAGTGTCTGGGCAGAACGATGGAGGTGGTGACACTCCTTGAGGTATACTGGGCCGAGGCTGATTAATTTATGGCACTGTAAATGCACATTCAGCAGTCAAAAGCAATACAGAAAGTTCTGGTAAATCATTAAACCGCTGTCAGAGAGCATTCAAAGGATCTCAATATCAATCTATAATACAAAAAAAGGGGTGAGGAGAAAGATTTGGATAGCATGAAACTAAAATACTTATTAAGATCACATTGCAACTCAAAATTGTTGGGCATCGTTGTTAGAGGGACAGGAGTTAGACTGCAAATATAATTCAACTTACAATTCATTTATATTGGGGGGGGGGCAGTTTGCTCAAATGGGTTCTTCCAATGTACATTATCTTGCCCTGAATTTCAGTCTGGGCAGAATGCAGCAGAAAGTTGGGTATTATCCTGTCTCACTTGCACACTCCTGACCAGTTGGATTTTTTACATTTTACTTGGCATAAGCTAGTTTTTCAATTGTCTGTCACTGAAGCTTCAATTACATATAATAATAATAATAATGAAAATAAAAAGGATGATATTTCATTGACAATTAGAGTTTGTGTTAACAGCTCCCCCATCTCCCATTTAGAATCCACATTAGAGACATTTTCAAATAAAGCTTACTAAAATTGTGGTATAAGCACAATGGCATTGCTGATGTTTGTTAGCAATTCTCTGGATTGTTTTAATTAGGAGAATGCAGATGGTACATTTGGCATTCAGATACAATTTTCTAATTAACAGTAGGACTTTTGCATTACACATTTACTCTTCTAGATAACAATGAAGATGCGATAACAGTAAGTCAAAGTGGAAATGCCACCAAGCGCTATGCTTTCATGTTCCCTCCTCTACTCTAACACGTAGAGCTGAATTGTGCTTTGAAATAATACCATGTTGTGCATTTTCTTGTCCGTATCAGTAGCCAATGCTGTGTAAAGGGCAGGGTGCATCATATACATGGATCAGAACACAACACAGTTAACGAATCATAGTAGGATATACTTTAGGATAAATCGGGTCCTCCCTTAAAGAGGGCACGTATTGCGGTGAGACCTGGAAAACTGACACCCTGTGTTGTGGGTGGGTACTATTGGTCAGCCACAACATCTGATTGGTAGGTCCCTCGAAGCTGGGTACAATCTGGCCAATGGGATGCAGTCCAGACAGTTTGAGGGACCTATTTATGCCCATGCACATGACCCAGAGCTTACTCTTTTGGCTTGTGCATTTGGAACACCCACCCACCTCTCCCTACTTTTAGGGCTTTGCTCTTGACCTTGCTAAGCTGTCGTGTGTCTTGTGTCATTGGGACAGGGGCACGGCAGGAATTTTCCCCACTTGGCTGATTGGCTGTTGCCATTGGGGTTTCACCTGCCACGTAGCAAATCATGACAACTTGTAAGGTTGTGGAGAGGCTCTGGTTCAGGTGATAGGGATGGGAGAACGCTCTCGCCATCCCTATGTGAAGGGTATTCCATTAAAGGAATCCAGGGACTCAGTGGTTTGGTCAACCCCTGAGAGGGGGTTGTGCCTGTGCCTGAGTCCAGGGGGACATTTGGGTGGAGGAGATAGCCTGTTCCCGGCTTTCCACTTAGGATGCAGTGGATCTCTGACTGAGAGGAGAGGTTCCTGGCTCAGCCAGCATGAAGTCCCCAACCTCAGTTTAACTGAATCTATGTAAATATATCTTATTCTGGTTCAGCCAGCTGAGCTAAAGCTGGCTGAGTAGAGACTGGTGTAAGTCGTCCCCCCCCCCCGGTATTCTTGGCAGTGGTGTAGCGTGGATTGCTGGAGCCCGGGACTGCACAGGGGGGTGAGTGGAAGGGAGGGGAAAGGACAGGTCGTATGTATGTATGTACATTCAACTGCCTTATGGCGTCCACGTCACCCAGGAGATTGCAGCTGCAGAGATAATAAAAGAAGAGTCGTTCTCTTGTCTGGAGAGGTCACTTTCATATGGAGAAGCCATTTTCAATGGAGCACAGCACAGCTGTATTGAGGCAGCACCGGGTGTTAAAATTTTGTGCCTAGGGTGGCTGTCCCATGCTCCCCCACACTATTCCACTGGTTCCAGGAGCATTGGGATGTAGGAAAAGGGACCATAGACTTTTCAGCTGTCATGTGAACTTTTATGGGCTAATAGCCGTAAATTAAATAAATGAAATGAAATGTCATGTGAACTAGCAAAAAGGGTAGTTTAATTCAAGCTCTGTTTAAAAGGCTTGTTTTCCCTCTGAGAAGCTTGAGTCAGTTCTGCTGGCAGGAGCCTTCTGATTGGCATTTGGATCTGGTGTCACTTCATGCCAGCTTAGTTTATACCATCTTGCTTTACACCAACTTCTTGTTTACAGGATCGCTCCCAGGGCCATCTTTACCCAAGGGTGCAAGGGGTGCTGGGCACCCAGGCGCTGAATTCTGGAGGGTGCCGGGCACCCACCACTGAAACTGTCTAAGCTCTTAACTATCTACCTGTTATGAAGTAATAGTTTTGACCAAGCTAGAAATACAAAATACATATACACCTAGGTATTACCGAAATGTATACCTACTGTTTCACTAAAGGACTTTTGACTTTGTGCGCTTATTTACCAGCGGAGACGCTTGTCATTCACAATGGCGGCGCTTGTCAGACTCAATGACAGTGCTTGTCATTCTCAATGGCGCCGTGCACATGAAATTAACTCTTACATCAAAATATTATGTTACATATTGTATTAAGCTGCTATGTGGCAGTGGAGTCAGCGGCACCTTTGATGCCTTTGGGGGTGGCTAAACTCAATTTGGGGGTGCTGGGCGGATCTTTGCACCCCGGCAGCGCATATGCTTTGAGGGGATGCTTACCACCTGACCTTCTGCATCTTTACTCATTGGCCCTGCTGTGTAGCATTATGAGCATGGGATTGCAGGGCCAAATTTTCTCTCTTTCACACACCCCTATTCTCCTCCACTTATTTGTCTATGTCTTTTCTTTTCTTTAAAATTTTTTTTTAATTTTATTGATTTTTCCATGTACACTTATTCTAACAATACATCTTTAACAATTTTTCATATTTCAACCCTCCTCCCCTGGACTTCCTTCATACTCCCGTTTTATTTTTCCATATTATTCACCCTGTATATTGTTTCCCCCAAATTTTGTCAATACAGATAGTCTAATTTTTTGTTGTATACAGTTGTGATTGTTTACTCAAACCGTACCAATGAGTCCATTTCTTTATGTTACCTCTTCATATATGTTGTAAATGCTTCCCATTCTCTATTAAAATCTTTGTTGTCCTTTTCGTGTAGTTTTTCTGTTAGTTTTGCCAGTTCTGCATATTCCATAAGTTTCCCTTGCCATTGTTCTTTCGCTGGTATTTCTTCTGTCTTCCAAGTTTGTGCTAATATAATTCTTACCGCTGCTGTTTTGTCTATTTCTTTTCAATCTGATCTTATGAATGTTTAGTCAGCTGGTCCCCATACCATTGTTTTGCAGGGATTCTAGCTTGAAATTAACTTGCTGATTAATATAACCTAAGAATGTCCAAAGCTCACAAATGTCTCTAGAATGAATGAATGATTAGAATTATCTAATCATTATCAGTTATTATTATTAGAACTAGAACATGGATTTTCACTCAATGCTTTGCTGTTGAAAAAAGCAACAAGGAATGTGTTTTTAACTGTCTGCAAGTACAGTGAACCCTCTGGATACAAATTTAATTCGTTTTGGGGGTCCGTGCGCACCCTGAAAAATCTGTACCTAGAGGCGCCACTTCTGCACATGTTCACAGTGTGCTTCTGTGCATGTGTGTGGTGCGCAGAGCGTTTCTGTGCATGCGCAAGCGGCGAAACCTGAAAAAATACTTCCGGGTTTGCAGATTTCGCAACCCAAAGTTTACGTTACTCAAGAGTAACATAACCCGAGGGTCTATTGTTTAAAAATTCAGAAATACTAAAGCCATTTCCGAGGGGAGTTATGTGTTAGCATTTGAGGTTCCGCAAGTCACTTTGCTTTTATTTAACAATTAATGGAACTGAGACTGCAATTCTAACTCTCTAGAGAGAAGTCCATCTGGCTTGTTTGGTTTTGATATGCACAGTTTCTGCTTATATCTTAGTTACATCTATGGTATATATTTTTACAAATTGTTACGAAAAGCAACCAGCAGAGTTCAAATGTTTCTACTGTTTTCTTTGAGAATAGGTGTGGGTTGTCAACTTAGATAAGGTTTGTATTTAATTTAGAGGGGGTGGAGTCTAGGGCAGGAAGGAGTGATATTAGAAGAGGAAGGGGCAATTCAGAAATCGTGGACCCATTGACACTTTTTCATGTTTGTCCTTCAAAAACCTGGAACAATTGTTGTCTCCCATAACCCTGTCAATACCAATTTATGCAAATAATGATTGAGGAGGGTTTTTCGTGACAGCCTGACCCCCTCCTTTGGTAATCCTCACAGAACTCTAGCCCAATGGATGCCATTAATTTGATTTGAACTGATTTTATAATGAATTGATTAATGTATTACTTTATTGTTGTTAGCTGCTCTGAGCCCAGCTCCAGCTGGGGAGGGCAGGATATAAATATATTATTATTATTATTATTATTATTATTATTATTATTATAAGAGCTGACAATTTATTTTAAAAAGTAAAATCTCAAAATAGCATGCAAAAGTTTTGGCACTGTACTATTTCTATTGCAATTTTCAATACTGTTTACATTAATTCAGCTATAATCCATAGAACGATGATTTCTGCAGGTGAATTTTAACCCGATGTCCCTGCTTTTGTATTTGCATGTGGGTTGTTAGCACAATCCCATTTTGTTAACTAGCGTGAAACCTAAGAAGTACCAGAAAATGTTTAGCTGCAACTCTGTTGAAATTGGTGAAGTTATATTTGACCTTGTGTGTCTACCCACAACTTAATATCAGCAATACCTCATCTAAAATTGCATTAGATTTCTCACACAAGATTTACTCTTTATGAAACCCTCTTCATATTTCTTCAGATATTTTATTATCTCATCCTTCAGTAACATGCCAGGGATCTTGCATAGCAAAGGTTAGGATCATAATTTCCTGCTTCTTCTCACAACTCCTCTTTCTGTTGCAAGATTGGGGTTATCAGTGGTCTCTTGGTGATTCTATTCATATATATATATATATTCTTATCTTTCTGGAGTATCCAGGGTGTGATCTGCTTATTCTTAAGCACCAAGCACTATAAATTTATCCCATTTTGTGCTTCAACAATATTTCCCTCCTGGGAATTTTTAGTAACCTATGTTTTTTTTATTTGACTTCTTTTTTCCTTTCATGACAACTTTGGACTTACTCAAATAACATATCACCCCTCAGTCAGGTAAGCTAGTGTAAACTTATGCCAGATCTAAACTTTGTCCAGCAGTGGGGCTTCTTGGAAATGAAAAAGGAGCCAAAATACTGTTTGGGTCACCCCACCCTTGGGCTTGATCCTAGGGTTGTCAGAGGAACCTGCTGGAAATGGGTTACTTACACGTGTTCTACTTGCACATGACTGTATATAAGCATTGTGTGTACCCATCCTTAACGGCCCTACCGAATGAACCACGGGCCTATGGCAAGTGCCCTCCGACAAATAGGGCATTGATTGCCTGGGGTCAGTCCGGCAATACGGCAAATTTGGCAGTAGTTGTTTTCGTTCTGTGTCTTTAAAAACTCACCTCAACTCAATATTATAGTCCTGTAAGAGGGCCCTGTACTTCAGGAGCTTTTTAGGAGTAGCTGAGTCGGGAAATGTCAGCATGTGTCTGGTGTGCTGGAAGTCCGTGCAAAGCAGGTTTATTGCAATGTCACGCTGGATATTTAGTTCTCAGGCAGAGTGGAAGAAGAAAGAACTTGCCCATGTGAAGACCACCTGGTGGAAACCCTTACACATATGGTTCTTAATTGGAAACTATATGCAATTTCTACTTGCAGATCAACTCTGTATCCCCAAATGGAAACCAGAGTTGGAGGTCATACATTTTCTATTACTGGGGAATGATCAGGAGCTCACCAAGTTAGTGGCTAAATATCTCTATTTGTTTTTTTGTCATCGAAATACACTGCAGACGTCTGATCTTCCTGGAGACCTACAGATGTGACGATAGACTGCTCTGCCTCCTTTCTTTTAGCAAATGTTTTGTGCCACTCGGGGAATGGCAATTCTGTATTGATTTGTTTTGGATGTTTGTATGTGATGCCAATAAAGGTTTGATGATGATGGTGGTGGTGATATAAGCATGGCACCAGGAAACAATTAAATAGAATAACAGAATTGTAGAGTTGGAAGGGACCCAGGGGCTAATCTAGTCCAACCATCTGCAGTGCAGGGATCTCAGCTAAGGCATCCATGGCAGATGCCCACCCAACCTCTGCTTCAAAACCTCCTTGGAAGGAGAGTCCACAACCTCCCAAGGGAGACCGTTCCACTGTGAAACCACTCTTACTGTCAGAAGGGTCTTCCTGGAAACGGTGGGAGAGAGCTGGAGAGTCCTTGTGGGTTGTGAGGAAACCCTCCCTGGAGTCTGAAGAGGATGTCAGTGAGGGTAGAGGAAGCCCCAAAGAGACTGGAGGTGCAGTGGAGCTTTCTTTAAGCTGCTCAGACTCCCCGCCTAACAGCTGATGTGTGGGGTAGTGCAGCAGCAGCCATTTTTCCACACAGCCTCCAGCTTCCTGCCAGCCACAGAGCTTCAATTCTAGTTGTGGAAATTTTTGGACCTTCCTACACACAAATAGCTTACGAAATGCTACAGCTCTGCTTAAAACTCTTTTGACTGTACAGTGGTACCTCGGTTTAAGAACAGCCCTGTTTACGAACTATTCGGTTTACAAACTCTGCAAAACCGGAAGTAGTGTCCCGGTTTGCGAACTTTACCTAGATCTAAGAATGGAAGCTGAATGGTGGAAGGGCACAGGCAGAGGGAGGCCTCATTAGGGAAAGCGTGCCTCAGTTTAAGAATGGTTTTGGTTTAAGAACGGGCTTCCAGAACAGATTAAGTTCGTAAACCGAAGTACCACTGTATCTGTTTTTAAACCCAGGGAACTTTTTATTGTTCAGAAAAAGTCCTCAAGAACTGACGGAGAGCAGCAATAGATCAATGCCAGAAGAATAGTAGAAATAGCAGCAGCAAAACCTGTTTACATTCAAAATGTTTACTGCTATAGCTGGCTCTTCTACTGGAAGCAACTCCTTGCAAACACATTTACATTGCAAATTGTTTTCTGCACAGCAGAATTTATGGTTAAATATTTAGAGATCCTTTAATCTGTTGCGGATTGCCCAATTGGCATATAAACCAAAGTTGTACCTTGGAAATCAAGAATATTCATAACACGCTGCTTACTTCTTCTTTTTTTAAAAAAATGCTAATTTAATCAGAGGCTAGAAATAATAATTGCCACATTAGATGACCAGGGGAAACAATGTTCAGGGACACTTGAAACCCACGGTGTGTACTTAGTACAGCATTGTTCAAGAAAAGTCTGAATTGGTCTTGTGATATGTTTGCCTATGTGATAGTCAGGACTGCAGGAATCTGTACACGTGCTGTCACCACATTCCCAAACATACATATTTGCAGAGGTCACAGTCACTATGGCAGGTTTCACTCCTGTTGGAAGGAGATGGCAAAAGTTACAATAGCTAAGAATGACCACTCCCCACATCAAATGGGGGCGCCTTTTGCATGGCTGCATGAAGCCTCCCAGATCCCAGTGTGACTCCTGGTAGTTTGGGCTGGCTTCATCCTCCCCAGGCTGCATACCTGGAGGTCTCCGCCTACCTCAGCAAATCCCCCAATCCCGCCTGGGGAGGCGTTGCCAGGGAATTGGCTAGGTCAGGCGAGGGACCGTCCTGCCCACACAACAGAAGGTGACTCTTACCTGCGAAGTGGCAGTTGGCTCCAGAGCTTCTCCCACCCTCCCCTCTCTCAGTTAAGTCTTCTTTTGCAGGTATCTTCTCCACAGGTACGCAGGTGCTGCTATGTCAGGATCGCTCTTGAAGAGCCGGAAATGAATTTTCCTGCATCGGCAGGTTTTGCCTTTCCCATAGTAAAACGTCACAACTTTGGCGGTTTCAGGCCTTGGGCGGAATCCTTTAGTCTATTTTCCTAAATGGTGGGGGGCATGAAGTGGTGACCCACGCCCCCCCTTGCAGCAGTGATCCCAGGGTTCCCCATTAAAGGGGTCTTGAGGGCAGGCATTGGCCATACGCTGAGAGGTTGTCATTGCTCTCCCCTCCAATGGCAGCAAAACGGGGGCGGGCTCTCTGCTTGAACATATGTTCTCCAGAGCCAGCCCAATCCCCACACATTCTGAATAACCCTGAAGTCTCCCCAGCTGGGGACTGGAAAGGATAAACACCCAGTGCCTGAGCCAAGGCCTCCCTACATCTGAAACTTAATAAAGTTGTGGCCAATTTTAATCCCATAGCACGTTGTCTTGAGACATTATTCTGCTCGGGGTTCTCCTGGGATTGGGGGGACTCCACCTGTCCATGCAATGATTCCTGTGTCATAACACCCACAAGCATCACATTGGCCATGTTGTGTTCTTACAGGACCTTATAGGGGGAAGGTGTTCTTTCTGGGAATCTTATCCCAAGCTGTTCAGGGCTTTATATGTTAACAAGGAAACATTGAACATGGCCCAGTAGCTGATAAAAGCCGGTGAAGTCCCCTCAGTGCAGGTATAATATGTGAATATTCAGATACTGTGCTAAAAAACCTGGCTACACCAGCTTCAGCATCCAGACTGGAGAAACCCCACACAGAGCATGTTACCATAATTTTAACAGCTAATCCCTCCAACTGGGGAGTAGGTTGTCAACATCTGAATTCCACATCCTTCATCTTCCAATGCCGATAGCTGCATCGCTAATTGTGGATGCCATTCAGGGAACATGGTGATGCATGCTATGACAAATAATTCACTAGATACAGGTCTCGAGATACAGCCTTCACATCATGTTTGCTGAAAATTCATGGCAGCCTTCAGTTGGGTCTCTGATTAATTGGATAGGATGACACAGTATTACAGAAATCTGTTATAAGCAGATGTGGGCTGCGTAGACTAACCATTGAAGGGGACAAAGTAACGATATCCTCTTATTAAAGTGAGGACGTCACATTTTAATAAAGAAACCAATAAAAGAAGAACTTAGCACAATTTATCATCTATCATGTCATATAATTTGTATACAGACTGGCAGGCGATTCTTGTAGAAAATATTTGATTACATAAAAGCAATATGATATGCTCTCTGCAAAAATCATTTAATAGTCTGTTTTGCCTCATATCACCCATTGCTACCAGAATGAAGTTAACAAATTGTGTCTCGGCATACTTGATCTAATAACATCATTTAGCTGAATTCATTTTGACTTTTGATAGCCTAAATCAGTTGCAAAGCATGCCTTTATTTTTCTTGTGTGGCTCATTTTGAGGAACCAGGAAGTCCTTCTGACTGACTTACTGCCATAAGTCTTTATAGCTGTATCCTCGAGAGTCATTTTTCAATGGGTTATGAAATGTAGAACATAAGTTAAATGTGTTTAACAGACATGTTCATTTAAATTAATTGATCTAATTTGTGATTGCAGTGTACCTTAATGTCCATGAAATAAAATCTTTGGTGGGGGAAAAAACATGTTTCAATTTCCATGTAAGAATATGATATTAATTTCTTTGCCATTCATGGGTGACAATGATGTCGACTGTGTCAGGGAAAGCGTAGTCACTAAAATTAAACCATTTTTACAGTGTTACAGGCAAAACTCACCAAGCGCAATTCATATGCAGTCCTAAGTGAAATAAGTAGTGGCTGAATAGGAATGAATAGTCCCCTTCAATCTAACTGCACCTTCTGTCACTAATTTATCACGTTTATATCTAAACCTCCACTGAAGGAGTTCATGAAGGAGGTCATCCCATTTTATCGACACAACCCTATAAGTGAGGTTATTTTGCAAATGAGCAATTTGCTTAAGCCAATGGAGATTTGCCTCTCGAGTTACCCATTGCTTTGCTGGTTCTTGTAAGTTGCTTTTATTATGCCCCTTGTCTCCTTCCTTGTCCCCTGGTTTTGAAGCTGGAGATCCAAGATCGTAGGAGCCAACTGTGTTAAATCCACATGCACACAATGCATGAATTTTTTGTGACTTTTTTCTTGTGCTTTTTTTTTAACGGATCTCAGGCAATAAACACAAAGCACTTCACAGCTCTCTAGGACTGTTAGCATACATGCTGGAAACCATCAAAACAGGAACTGAAGGAGCCATATTGAATCATTGACATTAAATATTTAAGGAACGGAGAACTTTGCTGGTGTGATAGGATGCCTGCTGTATATTGAAAATGCAGCATATTGGCTCCGTTTCTTGACATACAGGATGTGGTAATAGCCTCGATCTTCATTTGCGGCCTGGCAGCTGCAATGCTACAAATATATCGGGGAAATGGAGTCTATTACAGGATTTCTATCGGGTAAGATGACAAGTTCATGTTTAAAGTAATCTCTTTGGCTTCTTGGCATCCAAGCCCCTCCAAAGTCAATCACAGTCTAAAATGGTTTTGTAATCTTAGGTAGCTGATTGTTGCCTATGAAATCACATCTTTGGTGGAGGCAAGAGATACCTTTCCCCTCCTTTTTTTTTTTTAACAGCTTCCCCATACAAAATGATGTGGGGTATTTTACTTGTCAGCTGTATTACACAGAAACTCTTTTTCATGTGACTTCCCCAGCTGTGAGGAGAAAATGTAGCTGCTATTTTATATTGAAGTGTACAGCTGAAAATAAACCATAAAATATGCAAGACCCCCCAAAAGACAGAAATCTAAATCTCAGAAATATGTAGAAGAAACTGCAACTGGAAGTGATACTCTAATGAGAATTAAGAGGACCTTTTCTTTCAGGAAGACGGCTGTTTTTCTACTTTATGAGACTGAGAATATTCTCACACTTTTTACAATTGTGCCAAATGTTATGAAATGCTCACTGTTTCTCTGAAGCAGCTGATACTGACCACTGAGAGATTATGCTCAGGAGGATAGACCTCTGATCCTTCCAGATAAGAACTATATTCAAGGCTTGATTTCATCACAATTGTATCCCACATCTACTCAAATCTGTCTGCTTGCTTCATTCGCCTTCTCTTGAACTGCTCTGGTGGAGTAGATTGAAGAGGTGCCAAATGCAAGCTAACATGGAGGGTAAGATAACAGATGGTATTTGGGGAATCTTCAGCCTTAAGAAATGGATCATGAACCAATGGGCACCTCGTGTTAGTTCAACCTAAGTTGTTGCTGACTTCCACCCATCTCAACTGTGAAGCATATTTAAGACGGTTCCTGTATGGTCAGAATATCTTACCAATGTCCCAACTGCTGCGCCCAGTACGTTGGCATTCCAGTATACACCCAATTGTGAAAACAGTGGAAACTGTTGGTTGACCTTCCATTACTTTGCACTTCTGCTTCTAGGAAGACCTGTACGTGCCATCAGCACTCTCTGAAAAAATTTACTATGGCTTTCGAAAATACATCAAATGACAATTTATGGTATGCTATTAAGCGAAGATAGCTTTCCGATCCTTAGAAGGGTTTCAGATGGGAACAGCAGCGGCAACAAAAATCCCAGTAGAAGCTTATTAGTACGTAGCAGCCTGCAAAAGTTCACTCTCTTGCTGAAATAACTTGTTCAGTGCCTTCATAGATGGTGGAGTCCGACAATCTACAGGGTGATAGGAAGAATTATGTTCTCGCCGCAATGTCAGACCTTTATCACAAAGCCACATTTTCCTCCATCCCACTGAAGTGTTAAACAGAATTTATAGATCAGTTGGTAGGTGCAGAAGAATGAACATTTGCATCTATCACTGTCAGAGACCACAGTGTTAAGAGGAAGTAAGGCCGAGGCGAAGCTTCCTAGCTGTCACTGAGCAATAGTTCCAAAGAAGGCTTTTATTTTCTCGGAATGTCTTGCCTAATGGCAGTTTGGCACTGCTTTGTGTTGAGTTCCTAAAGTTAAACTTCGAAGCCACGTTGCCTGTTCTTCATGGCAATAAAAAAACTTTAAAAACCCTATGATGAAGTCGCAATGCAAGAGTGGCAGTTCTAATCTCATGGAAAACCAGCTATATTTCATATTTTCTCAATAATTATTTTTGGTACAGTTTACCTGTATATTTACTCATATAACTAACTGTGTATGTATGTGTGTGTGTGTATGAGTTGTATAGATATTATTATTCTTTTGTTCGGCACCTTTTACAGGAGAGCTGCCCACACTGCCCTAAATCTTGCACTGTACAGAGAATTGTTGTCCTGTTGATTTCATGTTGAAAACCGGTAAAGTGAGTGCTTTTGTTGGAAATCTCTGTATTGATGCAAGTGTAAGAAGCTGACCTTCATAATTTTTCCACCCAACAGTATTTGCTTCAAGGAAAATTACCCTCTTATATATTTAATGTCATAGTTGGGGGAGGAGGCATTCAAAGAAATGTCATCTAAACTGCAGGCAAACCTAAGCACAACATGAAAATAACACTTAGCGGTTCTTTGTTTACACTGCAGTTAATATTTGTCTCGATTCCTTGACACCCTGTCCTTGGATGGCCTCATTCAATGCTGCGCTTTCAGCAGCCATATATAGGTGCTGATTGCTTGGAGTTTAATCTCTCAGCATTCAATCTTTCTGGCGTGCTGCAGTCTTGTTTCTCTGACTAGTCTCCTTGGTTTTCATCTTGATTCATTTGCCCCAAGTGAAATTAAATGCTGTTAAATTCAAACGCCGTTTGAAAAGTTTTAGCATTTCCAGCCGACTTCATCAAATCCAGTTGCTCCAAAAGCTGTGTATGGAATCAAATCCGACCATCTTTAAAGAGGTTCCATATTATCTTCGTTCATTTGGGATTTGGGTTTTGACAGATAAAAGCAACTACAAATTGGGAAGGCTATCTACTTCTTCCATAGTTACGCACTGCATACCTGTACTGGAGACCACTTTCAAGTATTCTGCAAAACCTGAAATTGCTGAGATTTCTTCCAGACCCTAATAACTATCTCAACCCTGGGGAGTTCCATACATAATGTTTCCTATATAACATACAGGTCATTATTTGTACTGTTGTCATGTGGCTCACAATGATCTATTGCTATAAGAATATTTCACACCAGACTTGGGTTTGCCATGAAGTCCACACTCTGGGGGAGCCAAATGTTACAGAAGTCAGGCCACTGCTTCTGAAAACTGTATCTCCATGTCTATTTCTCTTCCCCTGAAACACCTCATGGATGTTTACCGTGTGACATGAGGACATCACATGATGGTTTTCCTGCCCTTGCCAGTTATGTGGGTTTGAGAAATCCAGATCAATGATGGATTTGTTGCACTCACACTTTGAAACTTTTAGTTTTACACTTAAACCATCAACAATTTAAAGCACCTAGCTTCCCCCAAAAGATCCTAGGATGTCAGGGATGTGGCTGAATCGAATGCCTGTGAAGAGCCAGACTCTGCAGATGAAGGAATGGCAGTACAGAGGGAGA
The DNA here is from genome assembly GCA_034642415.1 of Podarcis siculus. NCBI lineage: Eukaryota > Metazoa > Chordata > Lepidosauria > Squamata > Lacertidae > Podarcis > Podarcis siculus. The sequence continues at coordinate 499,979 of JAXCMG010000159.1, forward strand.
CAGCGTCTGACTCTGGAGACGAGCAGGAGTGGGTTAACCTGGCCCTCACAGACAGAGGGAGGGGAGGAGATAGATGGCATTGAGGGGGTTGCTATGCAACCAGGAGAAAGGGAGTGTTTCAAGGCTTCTTCTTTTGATAGCTGCGGGGGGGGGGAGTTAACCCACCTTCTCCCCAAACTAGAAGAGCTGAAAGGGTTAAAATGCAGCAGAAGTACAAGAGAGGAAGGACTGGACTTTGGTGCCCTTCGTGCTGTGAAAGGGGTGGAGACTCAGAGTGACCAACTCATAGCAATGGTGGCAAGCTTGGAGCCACTCTCTGGATGTAAATTATAAATAAACGTACATAAAACTGCCAGAAGGGAAGCAGGTGGTGCTGTGGGTTAAACCACTGTGCTGCTTGGGCTTGCCGATTGGAAGGTTGGTGGTTCAAATCCCCACGATGAGGTGAGCTCCCGTTGTTCGGTCCCAGCTCCTGCCAACCTAGAAGTTCGAAAGCACCTCAAAGTGCAAGTAGATAAATAGGTACCGCTCTGGCAGGAAGGTAAATGGTGCTTCCATGTGCTGCTCTGGTTCGCCAGAAGTGACTTAGCTATGCTGGCCACATGACCTGGAAAAACTGTCTGCAGAGTGGACAAACGCCTGTAAAGTGAGATGAGCACCGCAACCCCAGAGTCATTCGCAACTGGACTTAATTGTCAGGGGTCCCTTTACTTTTACCTTTTTAAAACTGACGGAGACTCATTAATTCTTATCAGAGCTTGCTTGCCTGCCTGGGATCATTACATAGGAACTGTAGAGTTTCCAGAACTCTACAAAATATGGTATCCAGGATTCTTGGGGCTAAGGCATGTGCTTTAAATCGCCTTTAAATGTATGGTGTGGAAGCGACTCTAGTGCCACCTGAACACTCCAGTCTCTGGATGTGGGTCTTGTTGGAAAACACAATAAGTGGAGCATCTGTTTCTCCCTCATCGTCCTCTAACCTGCTAGTTTCACAGAGATCTTGGCTTGTTTTAAACCAGAGTTCCCCACTGAGGAAGAGCCAAAGCTCATGGCAGAGCATCTTGCTTTGCATGAAGAACATCTCAGGTTCAATCTCTGGCATCTCCAAGAAAGTACCAGGTGTATCCCCTCTCTGAAATCTCGGAGAATAGCTGCCAATCAGTGTAGACAATACTGAAATTGTTGAACCAATGATCTGACTTGGTATAAGGCAGCTTCCTATGTTCCTATTTTGTCAGAAACAGGGGGTTCTCCTTTATTATTATTTTTTTGTCCTTTTTTAATCACTTTTTTATTCAAAATTAAAACAAAACGTATTATCCAGAAACATATAATCCTTATTTTCCCCCATTTTTCATCCCTCCCCCTCCCTCCCCACACAGAACCCACCCACCCCCACCCCCGACTTCCCTCAGTTCCAGTCTTTGATTTCTCCAAAAATGCTGTTTTCTGCATGTTACACAGTTGTACAGATCCTCAAACTATTTAGCTGATAGTTATCAATAAAAAGTTTATGAATGTTTATTCAAAACCAGCCAAGGAGTCCAGTTCGCTTTATTGCGTCTTCAAATACTTTGTAAAGGGTTCCCATTCATCTTTAAAGTCACAGTTATCCTTGTCCCGTAGCTTGTATGTCAGGTTTGCCAGTTCTGCATAGTCCATCAATTTTTCTTGCCATGATTCTTTAGTTGGGGTTTCTTCAGTCTTCCATCCTTGTGCTATTAAAACTCTTGCGGCCGTTGTCGCATACATGTAGATGTTTTTCAGCTTTTTTGGCAGATGTTTCCCTACAATCCCTAATAAAAATGCTTCAGGTTTTTAAACAAATGTTAAATGGAACATTTTCTTCAATTCGTTATATATCATTTCCCAAATTTTTTAATTACCTTACAATCCCACAACATATGATAAAATGTCCCCTCCTTTTCTTTACACTTCCAACATATATTTGAACTAGTTTTGTACATTTTCCCTAACTGCACTGGTGTTATGTACCATCTGTACATCATCTTCATGTAATTCTCGTTAAATAGGGAACAATCTGTAAACTTTAAATCAGTTTTCCATAATTTTTCCCAATCTTCCATCATAATGTTGTGACCTACATCTTGTGCCCACAGGGGGTTCTCCTTTAATGCCAGTTAATGTAACCATGTTCTGGATTAATAGTTTGTGTGCTATGTGCTATGAAATAGTTTCAGCCTTCTAAATGTATATCTACCTTGAAACACTTTGAAACCCATAAATTTTGGAGATTCAACAATTTAGTATATGTTTCGACCTTCTGTATTAGACATGACTAAACTCCCTAACCTTCCTTAAAAAAAAAAAATCACGAGTGAATACAGCATCCCAAAATGCTATAACATCTCCTTAATAAACCTTCCTTCTATATAGGTGGAAGTGTGGGAGGGATGGGCAAATAAATAAACAGAAGGAAAGATTTCGTAGAACTCAGAAGGTTCTGAGTCAGAAGGTTGAGTAGAGCCTGATGGTCTTAGAAATCATGTTATTTTCTAATTACCAGAAGGTCTCCCAGCATCTTTTATTTATCTGATGATAAAGCCATTTAGAAGTTTCCTTACAACCTTTTGAGGGTAAATTACTGTTGCTTCCCAACCTGAATAAATTCAAATAAACACAAATTCATTAAGACTGCTTTCAGTTTATTACGTTTGTTTTATAAGTTAAAATGCCAGCGCTTCTTTCGTGATTTCTAACATTCCTGTTGCATTATGGAATGGTGGCGTTTTGACCAATCTACCATCATGTCACACTAAATTTTAAATTGCGGGAAAGAACTGTATGCCAGGTTACTGCCCCAAATCTCCTCAAATGAAATGACAACGCAAAATTCAAGTGAATTGCCAAATGAACGGGGTCACAATCAGATTATTATTATTTTTCTGGAAATGATCAACACAGAAGTGAGCGCTAAACTTCCATTAGATTTCTAAGTTTGTCAAGAAAATGGAATAAAGTGCTGTCTGAATGCAAAATTTCTTCTGAATAGACATGTATAGAATCATTCTATTTCCATTCTATAAGATTTTCACATTCATTTCCCCATTAATCTTTTTTTTTAATCCAACTGAAAACAAACATTTAAAGACACAACTAAACACATATGTTTAAAATATATTCTCTCTCAACATGTGAAATTTGGGGATATATTTTGATACATTTTTTGAGACAAGAACTGTATTGGAGCTTCCAGGAAATGCAAAAGCCTTGAGTGGCTAAATTCCAATTCACACACTAGTCTGAGAGTTCCAGACTTTACTACACAGGCCCATGTTCTTTTTCTCAGTATAAGGCAACTTCATATACTTCCTCACTATATGGCAACCCAACTGAGATGATGCCAGTAGGTCTAGGAGGGTTAAGTTGTCATTGAAGGTGCTGTGGTGGTGAAAGTTGAGAGATCTCCCCTTATCTTCACTGGCAGTTAATAGCCTTCCTTCAGAATACATGGTAGCCTAGTTTCTGTTTCTGATGTTGTTTCTCTTGCTAAATGAATGTTGCAAGGCTGCTATGTGGCTCCATCTGTTTCCCTGATTGGGAAAAAATAACCAGTATTTTCTGTTCAACATCCTTTTTTCCAGTTTGCAGGTGAATTTGATTTGGGGCCGATCTGGAACTTATTGAATTGTATGAGTAATCTTGAAATTGCTCTTGTTTTATTCTGACACAGTGAGTTATGTGATTTATACGGCCTCATTACCAGCAGAGTTTAATACTGGACTTCTGCACTTCTTTTTTTTTCTTTTTTATTCATACTGAGCAGCATGTGTTTCTGGAACTGCTGATTTCTAGGGTAATTCATCCTGTCTGCAAAGTAGCTTTTCCCCTTAAATCAGAGAATTTAGTATAAAGTACCCCTTCTCCAGTTTGTTTCTTATTCCGTGTATACAGAGCAGAAGGAATAGAATAAAAATAGTTTATTTTTTGTGCTGAAGTCTAGAAGGAAAACTCTCTTTCACTTCCATTTAGTTCAGTATTTTGTTCTCACAGTGGCCAACCTGATGCCCGGTGATATTATTAGGAAGCACTGTTTGATCGAAGAGCAGATCTTGTTGACATGATGGGGCAAGAAGAACGGAACCGCCCTGAACAATGCTCACCATACTGATGGGCTGATTTTGTCATCTTATTGTAGTCCATCTAAGGGCTCTTACAGCCTGTTTGGTGAGGCAGAAGAGGAGGAAGTGCAAAGCAAAATGACATTCGGGTATCTGCTGTTTACCGTATTTTTCGCTCTATAACACGCACCAGACCACAAGACGCACCTAGTTTTTGGAGGAAGAAAACAAGAAAAAAAATATTCTGAATCTCAGAAGCCAGAACAGCAAGAGGGATCGCTGCGCAGTGAAAGCAGCAATCCCTCTTGCTGTTCTGGCTTCTGGTATAGCTGCGCAGCCTGCATTCACTCCATAAGATGCACACACATTTCCCCTTACTTTTTAGGAGGGAAATAGTGAGTCTTATAGAGGGAAATAGTGAGTCTTATAGAGCAAAAAAAATACGGTAGGTTTGCTCAAGGCTCCTCAACTCAGCATTTTTACACATTTATCATAAATAAGATTTATCCCTTTCCAAACCTCGCCTTTTAATGCCTGCTGTTGTCAGATGTCAGAGGATCCAACCCCCACGGCTGGTTGCCAGGAACGGATAAGACACAGAAAAGTTCTTACCATCTGCTTTTTATTCAATATTTACAGAGAGAGGCTTGGGACTGCAGCCTCTTGGAATAATGGTGTTGCCTCAATTAAATCTCCCCTCCCCTTCTCTCCCACTTCCTCATTCGTCATCCCTTTTACAGGTGGCACTAAGGGCCATTTGCTTCTGGGACCTATTTTTAAGGCTCGCCAGGTTAGGTTCTGGGAGATGGAGCGTCTGGAATGCTTTCTAGTGATAACGTGTCAGCCAGCTGCTCCTGCTCTGCCTCCTCCTCCTCTCCCATTATTTCCCAGCTTTCCCCCTCATCTATCTCTGAGCTGTGATCTCCCTCAAACCCCTGTTGTAATTCTGAACTGTCTTCTTCTTCTCTGGAATGGTCAGGCTGGGGAGGTGGTCTCCATCATTCCTCCTCTGCCCAGTCCCTGACAGCTGTTGAGACAGCCCTCAGGCAGAAGTGCATGCTGACTAGGCAGGTCATTGTTCTGATCTAGAACGGCTCTTCTTGGCTTCTGAGCTTGAATAGCCTGTGTGCATGAAACATGGTCTCTGGAAGCCACTGTGAGAGATGGGCATAGGACTTTCATACTAGATAAAGGCTGGAAACATTGCCATGTGCCTATGGATATTATTTATATTTTGCTCTTTCCCAAATGCTCTTGGCTGTATTCAACATAGCAATAAGCAGATGGTTCCATAATTGCAAGGATTTCTCCTTGTGCAACACAACATTCTCCTTTCCTTTACTGGCACCAACCCTAAATCTGTTCTAGAGATTCCCCAACCCTCCAGAGCAGATTTGGGGATTGTACACATAAGGGGAAGAAATCTCATCATGGTAGCATTGAAACAGCACAACTATTTAGTGGTATACGCCAGTGTTTAGAATTCCACATTTTGTTTAATTTTTTAAATGACAATTTGAATGAGTCCCCTCCCAAAATATTTCATGAATGCTCACAAAATACCAACAGAAATATGGGCTTATCCAAACATCTGTTTGCCCCATAGCTTTTCTTGGAGAAAACCTGCTCTTTATCATTGTTGCTGTTTAGTCGTTTAGTCGTGTCCGACTCTTCATGACCCCATGGACCAGAGCACGCCAGGCACTCCCGTCTTCCACTGCCTCCCGCAGTTTGGTCAAACTCATGCTGGTAGCTTCGAGAAAACTATCCAACCATCTCGCCCTCTGTTGTACCCTTCTCCTTGTGCCCTCCATCTTTCCCAACATCAGGGTCTTTTCCAGGGAGTCTTCTCTTCTCATGAGGTGGCCAAAGTACTGGAGTCTCAGCTTCAGGATCTGTCCTTCCAGTGAGCACTCAGGGCTGATTTCCTTAAGAATGGAGAGGTTTGATCTACTTGCAGTCCATGGGACTCTCAAGAGTCTCCTCCGGCACCATAATTCAAAATTCTTTATCATTAAATCAGAGCAAATGTCAAGTGGGTTTTCTATGGATTAGCATTTCTTCTGATTCAGCAGTAAATAGTGGGTTTTCCCAGGGAAAGCTGTGGGGCAGATGGAAACCACTCCGACCCACGGTCAGAAAGCATAGGGCAAACAGAAAACCTCTCAAACCCTTGCTTTCTAGGCATGAGGCAAGTGGAAGTGTGAATGACTCCTATGACAGTCTTTTAGCTACTGATAGTTTATCATAGAACTGTTTAAACTTCCTGTTTACACCCTCCACCATTTCCAATCCTGCCACATGCACCAGCAGGTATTAATTGGCTTGCTGATATTGCTTACCCCCAAATTATTTTTCTTCGACAAAGAGGAAGGGGTGGAATTATCCTGAATACAGAACTGGGCAAACTATTTCCTTTTCCATGCCAAGCTAAAGCAAGTGGCAGGGAAGTATCCATTTTTAGAATGCATTGCAGAGGGTTGCATTAGATGCCTCTTGGGGTCCCTACCAGTTCTATGATTCTATGATCTTTTCCCCTTATTATTTTTTAAAAAACTCCTACTCACTCTGCTGAGGCTCACAGGAGACTTGCTTCAGGCGCCATCTTCTAACCGGAAGTCCGATCCTTTCCACATATTCCTCAGCAAGTGGTGATGGTGGAAATTCTGAATCAGGATCCAGTGAAAGTCTGTTTTCATAAATTTATCTCGACTAAATTGCTTTAAAGTCGTGTGATTAATTAACTAATATTGTTTGGGCCTCGATAATAATGCTGAATAGCCATATCACAAACTTTGTTGTAAAATTATTATCTCTAGATACTTCTGCAGTTAACAAGAGGGAATTGCAAAACTGAATAATAGTCTTCTGCAAATCTATGTATCTGTATAAATTGCCATTTTATTGATCTTTCTGAGGCTCAAGTACTATTTAAAATATAAATAATACTTATGAATATGGAATTTAAACCAGTTTTTCTCTTATTACAACTCCCAAGACCTGAAAAGATTGCTAAAATATAACAGAGCAATAATTAAACTTTAAACCATTTCTTTTAAATATATTTCCTCCATGTCTTTGACATTTTAATAAACTCTGATTTAACTTCAGCTTTTTCTACTCACATATTTCCCTAATAGATTTACCCATGGAAGAGAAGGTCAAACAGTGTGAGTTTATCCTATTCTCAGGTGAAAGGGGTATCATTAATTATGATCTATCTTAACTAACAGTACTATGCAGTACTAAAAAGAACAGTTCATTACTATACAGGTCTACTCAGAAGTCAGACCCACTGGATTCAATGGGACTTGTTCTCAGATCAGTGTGCCGGGATTTCTGCATGGTCAACAGTAAAATGCAGTCCAAACTTGTTTTAATGTTGTGAACTTTAAGGCAATCTTCTCCAACTTTAGCCATTATGATGTGAACCAAGTATTTTTCAGATCTATGGATTGGAATTGGAAAGAAAAGCATAGGCTTCACTCTCTTCCCTTAAAATCAGTAGGACTTGAAGTTTGGTTTCTTTTAATATTTTTTTCCTTTTTAAAAGCCTTTTAAAAACTGTCTCTAGTTCTGATGGGAGGGTAAAGGAAATTTATAAGATTTTGGAAAGCAAGAATAAAGTAAATCATCTAACCATCAATTCCAGCACGCAGGGGGCCACCTAAATTGTATAATTTGGCTTTTGAATGATTGGCATTATTAATGGTATTATAACTAGGCAGTGTTATAATGAGGTTTTTATTGGATTATTGTAACTGAAAACTAATAAATTATTATTATTATTATTAAAAACTGCTTCTAAAGGTAAAGGGACCCCTGACAATTAGGTCCAGTCGTGACCGACTCTGGGGTTGCAGCGCTCATCTCGCTTTATTGGCCAAGGGAGCCGGCATACAGCTTCCGGGTCATGTGGCCAGCATGACTAAGCCACTTCTGGTGAACCAGAGCAGTGCACAGAAATGCCGTTTACCTTCCAGCCAGAGCGGTACCTATTTATCTACTTGCACTTTGACGTGCTAGGTTGGCAGGAGCTGGGACCGAGCAATGGGAGCTCACCCCGTCATGGGGATTCGAACCGCCGACCTTCTGATCAGCAAGTCCTAGGCTCTGTGGTTTAACCCACAGCGCCACCCGCGTCCCAAAGCTGCCTCTAGTTCTTTGCAAACATAGACTTTCAAAAACAGATGAAAATATAAAGGTTGGTGAAAAGCATAACTAATGCTGGGAAAGGACTGGAACCACTGATAGTGATCGGGCTCAATGCTCATTCCCATTGCCTGTATAACATCCCACCCCACAGGTGAGTTCATCTCATTCAGCAATTCAGTGCTGCGTAGAAGAGTTAATCCCCTTTTTCTAGCAGCAGGGCCTTTTCAGTAATGGCACCGACCCTCTGGAATGCCCCTCCAAGTGAGAGCTGTCACTCCACAACATTGTATTCCTTCAGGTGCTTGAATAAAATCCGGCTGCCTAAATGCCTTGGGCTGATTGTTTTTCGTTTGGGATGTGTTTTAATGCTGTCCCCCCACCGAACTCTGAAATGGCGTAGTGAATGCCATAGTGACGCCTGGAGAGCAAAAGTTGTTGAATGAACCAGAAAAACATGAGAAGAAAAAGAGTGTGATTTTTTAGCAGAAGTATTTACAGCCAAAAACTTAGAGGTAATTTGGAAGAACAGGCTTCATTGCATTTTTATTGCCATTTGATTTGAGGTGGGTTGGTGTGTTTTTTAACCTGCACACAAAGCAGGTACGTCTTAATTACACTCTGCTTCAGGAACCAAATTAATTTTAGCATCTGTTTTCTTGCATATCATAGAAACATGATGGCTTTAATTTGCTGTATAACTCATCTCTTGCATCCTCTGAAGTATCTTCCATTGCTGTTGTTAGAGTTACTTTGGTGCTTGAGAAGCGTCTAGCTTGTTTATGAAAAATACACTCAAAAGTAAATGTGATGGTGCCCTGTAGGGAGAAGTAAAAAAAGAGAGAGACCAAGTCGCAGGAACTCAATTAAAAAGTAATATTGATATAAACAGATACAAGAGATACAAGCTGAGGCCGCAGAGTAATTACATGCAAAGGCCATGATGTGAACAATAATCCAATTCACCAAACAATACAGGACATGCAGACAATGAAACATTTCATCAAACAATACAGGATGAGATCTTCAGACACAAATGGAAGAATATGTATAGGTGCCAGCTATTAACTCCTTATTGCCTCAATTTTTCTTTCCAGATTTTTTTTTTCTTCCTTGCAGGGAAATGGCATAACTGTGAATCCTAAAAGCATATTTTTGAAAATATTGAATAATATTTGAGTATTCAGTATGAGACAGCAGTCAATAATATAATTAAAATAGCTGTTGAAATTCTGTTAGTGCTCCTTAACACTGAAAAATACAAAATTAGCAATATGAAAGATTCTATTTTCTAAGAAGATATATCTTCTATTACTGCATGGAGAACATACAGTCTGCCAGGGTTGATGGAAGCTGAAAAGCAACACCCTCTAGTCTAGAGCAGTGTTACCCAACCTTGGGTCTCCAGGTGTTTTTGAACTACAATTCCCATCATCCCTGACCACTGGTCTTGCTAGTTAGGGATGATGGGAGTTGTAGTCCAACAACAGTTGGAGACCCAAGGCTGGGAAACACTTCTCTAGAGGGTCTACTGTGCTGCTAAAATGACCATACTTTCGGGCAATGAATCAGTCACTAACCAGTCATTTGCAGGTTTAGGGCAATCACTTTGCGACCTGTTTCTAAATATGGCATCTACACGTATTGGGAGAACAGAAAATTCTCTCCTCCCCTGCACCACATGACCCTGGGTGGTCATGATGAAAATATTGGTGAACATTTTCCTTTCCCTCTCTGGGCATGTCACTATAAGTGTTTCCTGGTTTACAAATTTAATAGGCATTTTTCCGGAGAATCCTGGGAATTGTAATTTGCTGAGGTGAAGTGACTTGCTTCCCAGTTACCCTCATCACCTCACAAACAGTAATTTCCTGTCTTTTCTGAGATGGAATGACATAAAATAATGTATTTCTCTATTTTAAAATGTGAGGGACTTGTCTTGTGTTTTTGTTTTTTGTTTTTTTTTTTAATATAAAGCACCATGCACATTGCTGAAGTGGAATATCTGTTTACAAGGGATCCAAGAGCATTAGAAGAATAGTTGACATCTTTATGAGCTGAGCTAATATTTTGTTCAACTTCTAGAGAATGTCAGTGTTTAACTACCAAGAACACAACTGCTCTAAAGTTTGCTCTGAAGCAGGAATAAACCTTAAGAACTAATGAATGTATATTACTGAAACCATATGGACTCTATCAAATGACAAAAGAACCCAATTAAGATTAATTTTGCTACATCTGAGCAGAAGTAAATTAATCTTCTCTCCCTCCCTCACCAACAAATGTGATCCAGATGGTTTCAACATGCCTGCTCACTCTGCCTCTCTCGGTGCAGTATTTTACAAACCAAAAGCCCATTTTCATTTCTCATCTCTCATTTTCCACTTTGAACGCTTGCACTTTTACTATTTGTCCTGATTACTATTTCTCCTTTTCTCACTGCCTGTATTTTGATCAGCTTAAGAGGATCTCAACACTTTACATAAAATTTTACATACTGTGCCATTGACAGTTCATGAATAGTCTACAAGTGGGAGCTGCAAAACCCCCCAAAAAACACACACCACCCTTTGCAATGCGGCTCACATCTGTTCATTGCCTCAGCCAACCAGTCAAGCCTTCTCTCAGGATACTCCATTCCATCTCTGTAAGGATGCCGCATCCAAATATGGCTGCATGTATAAACTTTTCTAAGTGTTCTTGCTAAAATTGCACAGTCAAATCCTAGACACAGACTAGGAATAGGCTGTATGATTTTATGAATGCATGGCTGTATTTAATGGGATTGTCCCCACATGGGTGACTAGGTGAGGACTGCGTGCAGACAGACTAGAGATGTCAGGGGAACAACAATTGAAAAGGACCATTGCTTGTGGATTTTCTATAAATATACCAGTAGTGTGCAATCAGTGGACTAGGGGGGTCTAGGATAGTCCCCTATTGGCACCTCCTTCCCAAAGTCCAGGAAGCTTCTGCCCAGCATAGGGCCCTCGTATTTACTGCACCACCTCTCCTGGTATGCCCCACAGAGGACCTTAAGGTCCATGAATAATCATCGTTTAGAGGTCCTGGGCCCTAAGGAAGTCAGATTATCCTCCACCAGGGCCAGGGCCTTCTCAGTGATGGCTCCAACCTGGTGGAATGCTCTGTCCCATGAGACCAGGGCCCTGCAGGATTTAACTTCCTTCCGCAGGGCCTGTAAGACAAAACTATTCCGCCTGGCTTTCAATTTGAACTTAGCCTGATCTTTTATTCCCCTTCCTCCCCTCCCCTTTTTATGAAGATTACCTGCTCTGGGATCCCACAGCTCATTCTCCCCTGGTCTCCTCGCTGGCCCAAATAGGACTAACTGAGCCAGCTAGCCCTGGTGATCATCTAATGATTATTGGATGGATTTCCCTCCTAAATTGATTTTTGAATTCTGAATTTATTGTTATTCGTGATTATACTGTATTTTATGCTGTTTTGTGTTGCATCAATTGTTTTAAATTTGTTGTTAGCCGCCCTAAGCCCGGTTTTCTGAACCGGGAAGGGCGGGGTATAAATAAAAAAATATTTATTTATTATTATTATTATAAGGAGGGAGGTGTGATGCTCTGATGGGTCCAAGACCCCTCCCATCAGCTTCCCAAAACCCACCTAGCTTTGGGAAGGAGGCAGGAGGGCTCCAGCATCCTGTCAGGGTCCTGGTACCACCTTCCCAAAATGCAGGAAGCTTCTGCCCAGCATAGGGACGGCAGTGCGATGTTTACCTGTGCAACGTCAAATGTGCAACGTCACACATACACACCCATCACCCTCACAAGCTGGAGACTCTGGCCCTAACTGTTCCCCTATGAAAATTTTCAACACACGCCACTGAAATATGCAGATAGACACAAGATAGGCCTATCTAGGACCTCCTCGTATGACACACGTTTTACAGCTGAGCTCCCACTCTCCCCCAATGAACTTACAGAACAAACTTTGACTTTCTAGACCCCCTCAAGCAGCAAAGGAATAAAGTGAAGGCAGTGGGGAATCTTGAAGTGCAATGATATGTGTGTCTGTACTTTCCTTAGACCCACGTGAGTGTACATGAACCTTGGATTTGTTTATTTTTATTTGTCAACAGCTAAACATGCTCGAGCTCAAAAGAGCATGCACTATAATGACTGATATATTTACCCCATCTTTTCAACACCCTGCTGTATGAGACTGCATGTATTTGTTACTGCAGCTGATTGAAAGGGATTTAATGTTCTTATTGAAAACAAACATGTTTGTCAAATTTCTTTCTTTTGCTAAATGACAGTGATCATCCCCTTGTTAAATTGAATTTGACAGTGTAAATAGAGTTTTGAGTTACGATCTAATTTTCCAAACAATTGGCACCATAACTCATATGTGTAGCCAGGGATGGGGAGATACATTTGTGGAAATTTATGCCTTGGGTGCCAATATAATTTGAATGGCCTTGGGTGCTACATTATTTGGTGGAATGTCATTTGCTGTTTTGCCTCAGGCAGCAAAATACATTTGACCAGCCTGGGCAGGTCTGCCATTAGTAAAGTATAGGACCTAGGGCAGGGATTGTTTGAGGATCCCAACTCTTACATCTCCATAAATTCCACGTATAGGAAGCATCATCATAGCGACCGTGTGATTAGGCGTGTACCAATCATTTTCAAGTTGCAGGAAGAGGGAGATGATAGCAACTTCCCTTCATCAGGCTCACTGTACAAATCTACCTAGTAGATATGCTTTTATTATCTCTCTGATTTCCTATTTCTTTGTTTTCCAGCCACTCTCTTCCCACTCCAACTGCCACTCATTCTAACTCCACCCAATGTTCCATTCCACTGCTGCTCATTCTTCTACTTGCTCTTCCACTGTGTTGTTGAAATTGATGCACAGAGAAACATGGACCCGGTAGGCTGCGCTCTTATCCCACTCTCATTCCTCTTAATGCAGCCTATGCTGAAGTCAATGGCCCTGTGGTCTAAACCACTGAGCCTTAAGGACTTGCCGATCGGAAGGTCAGTGGTTCAAATCCCTACGATGGGGTAAGCTCCTGTTCCTCTGTCCCAGCTCCTGACAACTTAGCAGTTCAAAAGCAAGCCAGTGCAAGTACCGGTAGATAAATAGGTACCACTGTGGCAGGAAGGTAAATGGCATTTCCATGTGCTCTGGTTTCCGTCACAGTGTTCTGTCGCACCAGAAGCAGTTTAGTTATTCTGGCCACATGACCCGGAAAGCTGTCTGTGGACAAACACCGGCTCCCTTAGCCTGAAAGCGAGATGAGCTCCACAACCCCATAGTCACCTTTGACTGGTCTTAACCGTCCAGGGGTCCTTTACCTTTTTACCTTACCCAGTGTCAGTCCCACTGAGAGTAAACCAATCAAAATTAACAGACCTAAATGAGTCGTGCTCATTAATTTCTGTGGGACTGAAATTGGACACAACCCAATATGTGGGCTATGATGCCTTTTGGCTCATGTAAGCAGAGGCATACCTAGGCTCCCGTGTGCCCCTGGCAAGGAGATGTATCGGTGCCCCCTCATCCCTTGTGCCCTTGGCAAAAAGCTGTATCAGCACTTCCAAAGTGGAAAGAGACCATGGACCAGAAACACAAAAAAAATTGTTTTTCAGTGCTGAGAGGAGCCTTTTCAACTCACCCACCTGCAAGTGTGTGAATGGGCAGGCAGGCTCCTAGCCACTCCAAGCCAGATTGGAGAAGCATGATTTTTGCATACCCCTTCTTTAGGCCTGTACCCTTGGTGGTGACCAACTTGGCCAACCCGTAGGTACACCCCTGCATATAGGAGGAAGTGGCAGAAGTTTACCCCCACTGCTCTCATTTCTTTAAAAAATATAATAAGGCTTAATCTTCTGGCATATTCTCAGGAGAGCAAAAATGCTAAATTGCTAGGCTTTTGAGAGTTGATTTATATCTCTCATGCCTTCCCAGTTTCATCCTGATGACTGTAACCTGGCTTATTCATCATTTTTGCATGCACTGTATTAGCTTAGTAGAAATCAAGGTAATAAGGGTGGCCTGCTTTCTGATACCAAAAGATAACCCCCATTTTAAAAAAATAAAATAAAAAAATAAAATATTGCATTTGACTCAGAAAATAGCTAAAACCAAAGGTCTGTGGCAGAGAGAATGTGTGAATTATAGTGCAGCCTTGGCTGCAAGGTTTGTTTATTCTTGTCATGCTGTCTGGCAGGCTCTTGGAAGGAATTCTCTGCTCTCCTGAAGAAGAGTCGGAGAATAATATAGAAAAGTCACACACTGAGAGACACACTTGGGATGAAATATCAGTGACATAAAACTCACTTTTGAAGCTAACAATGGGGTGAGTAATGTATTTGCTCTTTGCTGCATATTGTCTTTTACTCCAGTAATTTTTCTTTCCTTTTCATTATTTCTCTCCTGTTTTACATTGCAGAGGCAGCTGACAAATATAAACACTCAAGCAGTACAACAGTGTCAAAGATGATGCAGAGAGCTAGGCATTTACAGAAATCAACCTCGGCTTGGAGTTTTTCAAGCGGTGAGGTGCTACCGAGGTGCAGGACATTATGTGGGCAGGCGGAGTCCCCCAAACCCTGGGCGGCCCCATGTGGAATAACGACTCAAGACAACATACTATGGGATTACATTGGCCACAACTTTATTATTTTTCAGATGTGGGTAGACCATGGCTCAGACACTGGGCGTTTATCCCTCCCAGTCCCCCGCCGGGGATCTGGGGAACATCAGGGTTATCCAGTGGGTGGGGGATGGGCTGGCTCTGGAGAACATATGTTCAAGCAAAGAGAACCCACCCCCTGTTACGCCGCCATCGCAGGAGAGAGCAATGGCAACCTCTAGGCATATGGCCAAAGCCTCCCCTCAAACAATCCCTTTAACAGGAAACCCTGGTATCGCTGCTTCAAAGAGGAAAGGGGCATGGGTCACCTCACCGCTGCACACCCTCCCCCATTTAGGAAAGATAGACTAAAGGATTCCACCCAAGGCCTGATACCGCCAAAGTTGTGACGTTTTGCTACGGGAAAGGCAAACCTGTCAATGCAGGAGAATTCCTTTCCGGCCCTTCAACAGCGACCTTGATGTAGTAGCACCCGCATACCTGTGGAGAAAAGGTTAACCTACAAAAGAAGTCTTAACTGAGGGTGGGAGAAGCTCTGGAGCCAACTGACGATTCCCAGGTAAGATCCTCCCCCTATTGTGTGGGCAGGTGGTCCCTCCCCCTACCTGGCCTGATCACCTTGGCAGGAGTTGATCACGGTGAGGATTTGCCAAGCGTGCCTTCCTCTTAGCGTGTTTCTCCCTTTCGTCCTGAGTTCGAGCATCTTGAAACCCATGACACCTTTGGTAAAGGCTGTTCTCCAATTGGAGCACTCGCAGGTCATTGTTTCCCAGTTGTCGGTGTTTATACTACATTTTTTGAAGATTTGCCTTGAGAGAGTCTTTGAACCTCCTTTGTTGACATGGGCAGAAGCAGGGTGAATGCTGAATCTGACCTAAGACTCAAGCTGACAAATGTTACACTGAACATCAGAAGACTTTAACAACTGCAAGCCGACAGCTGTGCAAGGAGACTTAGGTGAAATCAAAGGGCATTGAATGTTTTTATGGAAATTTTCTTTCCTGATCACATCCGAAGCCTTAACCAAAGCCATTTTGGTGAAGAGAGACTGCTTGTTCTCTGCTGGTTTGAAGCAACTTGGACATGCTGAGACCAGGAAATGGCAGCCCTCATCTGTTTCTAGATGTGGGAAGACAAAACTCACTTCAAACAGGCTCTTTCCATCAGCAGGGACCCCAATTACTCCAATAACAGTGGGTAGACACTCCATTTCTATGTTTGCTTCAGCTGAACATGGCCTTCTTTCCCCCCTAAAAGATCCTGTTTCTCCATCTCCTCTTTTACTATCAACCATGCTGTGTGTTTCATTACAGAGAGCTTTGTGTGACACACTGCTGTGACAAAATCCATCTCACAAAGCTCCTGTAGGATTCCCAGGCCTATGTTGCGGACAGCTGGCCTTAACATCACCACCAGCAGCATTTTTGTCATTCCCCACATTCTCTGGTGGCTTCCATTTGAGGTCTGATCCTCCACCTCTTTGGCACTGTCCAGTTTGATTCTTTTAGAGGGAAAATCCCTGAGTCTATATAGACTTGCTTGTTCCCAGCCTTCTCAAATGCATCATATCTTCAGCTTCACAAAACCTGGGGTGGGATCTAAGTGGAATCAGCGGGGAGATTAGAGGAGAGGCTTTCTTGAATATTGTTCACCAAACATGTAATGTACTGAGTAAAAATGGGTTTTCCACCTTGCAAATTAGTTTGGGGGTAATAGTAAGAAAGGGCCATGACCTAAATTTACGATCTTCCAATTCTATATCAATCCACAGTTTCCCTCATGGATCTTGAGTCAAAGACACCAAGTTCCTGGCTTGGAATGCAAATGATACACTGCCAGACCCCCTTTGTTGCCATTACTCTACAATACTCTGCTGCATAACCAAGCTTTATTTCTCCTATGAATGAGTTTACCCAACAATCTCTGTTAAACTTTAGATTGTTTAGGCATGATAGTTATCAGTAGGACCAGAAATAGAGAAACTTCGGGAGGAGTGACATCTGCACAGCTGCAATGCAGCCCAACCAAGGCAGGTTTCAATCTTCCCAGGATTCTCCAGCAATTTTCAAGTGGTTCTGGATGAAGAAAGTTTGGGAACCACTGGTCTAGGGAGTGCACAATTTATGCAGGGCATGGGTGAGACCTGTTGATCTTTATCACTTTTTGTTGTTGTTGTTGCTGCTGCTGTTGTTTAGTCGTGTCCTACTCTTCGTGTCCCCATGGACCAGAGCATGCCAGGCACTCCTGCCTTCCACTGCCTCCCACAGTTTGGTCAAACTCATGTTAGTAGCTTCGAGAACATTGTCCAACCATCTCGTCCTCTGTCTTCCCCTTCTCCTTGTGCCCTCAGTCTTTCCCAACATCAGGGTCTTTTCCAGGGAGTCTTCTCTTCTCATGAGGTGGCCAGAGTATTGAAGCCTCAGCTTCAGGATCCTTACCACTGGCTTATGTTAATTGAATGTACACCATTAAAAAAAACCCTCACCCAACATTATCCTGCACCATTAGTAATGATGGTCATTTTTCAGTGCAACTTGTTCACCACTGCTGATTGTTTTATTGAAGAACCACTGAAGCTTTGAAAGAAGCTGAGTATTCCCTAGAACAGGGTTTAAAAACCACTGGAGTTGAGGTCAACCTCTATCCAGTGTTTCATAGGGTGAGAGCTGCAGCTCTATGTCAGCACAGTGCTTTGCATGGAAAATATTCCAGATTAAATTTCTGCCATCTCAAGTTAAAAAAGAATATTGAAAATGAGTGAGGTCCCAACTAAAGAATAGAATATGCTTGCAGTTTGTGGACCTACCTAATATATAGAATAAGAGAACAAGAAGAACACAAGTTTAAAGAAGCATGGAAAATGTTTAATGAATATATGGGGGGAAATTGTGTACACTTGAAAACGTTGGCAGCATTAAGATAAATTCAACAGTGTAAATAGGTTTGGATGGATGTAACAATGGAATACTGAATGGTTTACTTTAGGTAAAATTTCCAGGGATTTATGTTATGCAAAATGAACCATGGAAAGAGAAGAAGGGAAGTCATTGATATTTTAAGGTTGTTTTAATGAATATTCTAAATTGTAAAAAAGAAAATTTAATTAAAAAAATATAAAGGAGGAGGAGGAAAAGGAAAAGGAAAAAAGCTGATTGCTGGCATCTTTTAGAACTGCTTCCAGTCACAGTAGATAATGCTAGGCTAGAAGGACAAAGAGTCTGCCCTGGTATAAGACAGCTGAACATTGGTACAGGCACAGTCCCTCATTTGTGGACACTTCACGTTATCATTTTTTTAGCTCAAATTATTGTTCTTGGGTGAAAAATACATGCGACATAGTATCAATTGCAAAACAAACACAACCTATAGTTCTGCTGCTTTGCAGAAAATGTTGAATCCTAAAGAGGTCAGTGGTGGACACAAGGAACAAGAAGGCAGCCATTCGTATGGTTTATGACAAGCTGTAAAAAAAAAAAGAAGTAAAAAAAAAAGTGAAGGATGCTAGATAGCCTTGACGTGAAATGGGATGTCTGGATTTAAAATCTGTCATGGAGAAGGTTAAGGCTAATAGTTAATGGGATGTGAAAGCAATGTGTCCCGACAAGTACGTGCATAAGAGGCCTGACTGTTTCCTGGATCCTTGTGTTTTGCAAAATGAAATTCTGAACACATTGCGCAATGTTCTCTCCTCATGTGCTAAATCCAATAATATGCATGACTCCCCATCCCCACCGTGACACCGTTGAGCTATTAGAGGTCTTTTATCCATCATTTGAAGGACTTCAATACCCTGATCCATCTTTACAACAATCCCTGAGAGGTCAGTCATTGCTGATGTCCTTGTGTTATAGCGGAGGAGCTGGGGCTGAGATAGGTATGGCTTGCTCAAAGCAACCAAATGAGTTTATTTAACGGGGACCAAATTCTCCTGTACTGAAGTCTCCTGTACCACAATATTAGATTTCATTGAAGATACATCACTGGCTGCTGCTGGCAGCGCAAAGAAATGTGGGGAAATTACTTATGTTGGTCTGACTGGATGTTGGGGGAGCAGACCTTAATATGGGACTACCAGATTTAGTGTCACATTTAGTTCTGGTTTCAGGAACAAACAACAGAAAAGTCAAGATAAAAAAAGCTATATATAAAAAATGCTTTCCACCTTTGCCTAATGGCTATAGTATCCCCCAAAAATGCATTTGCTATGTTTATACAAGCTTGTGATAAGAGTAGAATAAACACACACACAAAAAAAGAAGGATACAAAAAAATATTAAAATGTAGAAGGTACAAGCGAGAACAGAATCTTTTGATTCAAAATCTGCAGATGGCTGAACCCATGAACTGTAATATTGTGATAATAGTCATATATCAGCAACATGTATAAAATCGTGAACCCCAGACACATTTTGACTTGGATAGCTTCCCTCAATGGTACTATACGGTGGTACCTTGGTTGTCGAACGTAATCTGTTCTGGAAGTCCGTTCGACTTCTGAAATGTTTGACAACCGAGGCGCAAAGGGCGGTCTCCAAAGTCAATGTAGACAATTGTAAAACATGCAGCAGAAGCTGTTTGACTTCTGAGGCGTGTTTGAAACTGGAAGCAATTACTTCTGAGTTTTCAGTGTTTGAAAACCAAAACGTTTGGCTTCCGAGGCACTCAGAAACCGAGGTACCACTGTACTTATACAGAAATTCCTTATGCATGGGTTTAAGGTCCCAAAACACTACTCTTGCAGATAACAAGTTGAATAGTAGTAATTGTTGTTACTATTTTCTTCAGTCTTCAACAATATGGAAATGTGGGATCCAATAATAATATGTGGTTCATGTCATAGTATAGCCTTCATTTATAGCTTTTGTATTTCTGGTGTACAGTCGGGGATATTTTCTCTTCATTCTGGTTTGTTCTGCTTTCAGGGCCAGATTCATGCTGTCCCTGGGCCCAAACTCTTAACAGACAATGGGGGTTCGGGGCCATATCCTCATCCCCCATCAGAGGTCCTCTGTGGTACATGTGAGGTAACATGTGGCCCAAAGCATGTGCATGTGCATTTGTCAATGGTGGTATTTCATAGATCCAGTCTCAATACTGGAACAGTATCATACTGGGAACTTGTATATACAGTGGTATCTTGGTTTAACAACGGCTTAGTTTATGAACAACTTGGATTAAGAATGCTGCAAACCTGGAAATAGGTGTTTTGGTTTGTGAACTTTGCCTTGGAAGTAGAACATGTCCCGCTTCCTGTTGAGTGTGTTCCATTTGTAAACTGAATCCCCCACTGTTATGGGAAAGCACGTCTTGGTTTAAGAACACTTTGGTTTAAGAACGGACTTCTGGAATTGATTAAGTTCGTACCACTTGTGGCGTTCGTATGGAGCCCCTGGTCGTTTCACGGACTATTGACCCATACACCACTAATCCGCTGCCACCAACCAGGTCCTCCCCAGTAAATCACTTAGTCTCAGTCAGGTTCTTAAGTTAACAAAGAAGAGTGTAGTTTATTGCAGACACAAATAAACTGTAACTGCATTCAAAACGTTCTTACTCTTTACCTTCTTAGTCTTATTTTTATCCTGTCTCTAACTCTTCTACCTCCCCTCACTCATGAACCAATTGCACTAACTGTCTCTCTGATTCCAACTGTCTGCCAACTGCCTTTTCCCAACCAACCAACTCAAACCAACCAACTCAAACCTTGGGCTAAGCCCTTTTATAACCAGGTAGGCTCTGCCTCTGACTTTTCTATTGGTCTACCTATTAACTCTTTCTCTCCCCCTGTACAGACATTTTCAAAAGAACGGGCAAACGCCACACCACTGTACTTGACAAGCAGTGATCTGTAAACCATTTATTTAGACACATACATACATACATACCGCCCTGTACCCGGAGGTCTCATGGCAGCTCACAGAAAAACCATAGAGATGTAACAAAACATGCCTTACCATTCTGCCCTGCATGTGTTTCATGAAGCTCCATTTCCGTTGCACCTCAGCTCATCTTCCATGAAAAATAATGTGGAATGTTGTTTGTGGAATGAAAGCAACAACCAATCACTGGATTGATTTCTGTTCTGGACATGGGGCGGGGGGAGGAATGAGCAAACACTGACAATTTCTGCTCCTGTTTCTGTTTTTGTAGCTATTCTCATATATCCCTAGTGGACATAAGGGATCCTTCTAAATTAACACAAATAGCTCTAAAACAAAACAATGCTGAATTAAAAATGTAGATGTGCTTGGGCTTGCATGGTATAAAATGTAACACATGGGCATGCAATTAGAATATCAAAGAATTTATAACTCATATTTAGAAGGAGGGGATGTAGAGAGCCATCTGGGATGTATTTGATGCCGTCTGCATTCAGAAATAAATTATAAAATTCAGGCTTGCATTAAGCAGTTTTTACCAGTTGGATAGGGAAAGGCATTTCATCCTTCAAAACAATAAAGCCTTCTCATTAATATTCATTAAGATAATGAAGCATGGATACCTTGCAATGCTCTAGTTGTCTGCTTGGGTAATTGCATTTGTTCACAAATGATGGGACTTAAAATGAACATAGTAGCTTTCATTACTCTCTTGTATTCCGAGTTTTGATAGGTATATACATCTATAGAAAGACATCTAGAATGCTCTGTGAGTAAGCATTCAGAAATGTTAAGTTGATGGAGGCTGAGTCAATATTTGATGTTATTACAAAAGCAGATTGTGTGAGATTAGCCAGCTGGACCAGGGATGCATCATCTGATAAGTCTTGTTTTACCTAAGGCAAACTTAAGCCAACTGTTTTTCGAGTGGATACTTAAAAATCATATCCATTTAATCTCTGGTATTAACTTATCAAAAAGAGAGACACCGTAACATTTTAGTTAATCTCCCTCGGTGTTTTTTCCATTGTTCCTCCAGATCAGTTCGCCCCTCTCTTGACTCTCAATGCACCATCACATCCACCCCATCTATAGCACCATAGCAGCACATTGTCACTAAGAATCATGGGAACTGTAGTCTGCGAAGGGTGCTGAGGTTTCTAGCTCTGTGAGGTCAGCATCCTTAACAAACCACAGTTTCCAGGATTCTCCATGACTGTTAAAGAAAACTGCCTGACGTAGTTCTTTCCTTTCTCAAGGGATGGGAAACGTTTCTGTGTTCTCTGTAGGATAAGCTGGAGCCAGTGAGGGTTACAACATTTTTGGAAGTCAGTTGTATATTATAGCTGATTCTGTACCATTATAGTTGATACTATATGGCCATTATCCCATTGAAATGGAGAGGACTTCTGAAAAAGCAATTTGTAACCAAATTCCAGGTTCCTTTTTTGTTGCTAGAAGCAAAAATAATCTGAGAGAATGCAAGATTTCTAAATTAGCAATGCAGAATGGAGTTTGTTTCCTATTGGTTCTTTCCTATGAGACTTTGTCTACAGGTGGTGTAATAAAGAAACAACAACACACATTCTCAGTATTAAGAGATTTTGAATCAATGATCAAACTGTCATTGGCTTAATTTGAAATTGGCTCAGTAGCCACAATCTTTCTCTTCAATTGCTTAGAAACAAGCTTGTCTGTTCAATCCTGGTTCATGATATCGGTGCATGAACACTGACAGTGTCAGTACAGCACATAAGAACGATATAACATTCAAGTTTCAAAAGAACTTTCAGTTTGAAATTGAGGCGTAATATAATCTTCCCACAAATAACACCCTTCCTTTGTTGTTTTTGCAGCCACCATTGACTCCATAGTCCTTGTGACAGTCATAGTGGCACTCTTGAGTCTTTTGCCAGCTGCCATATCCCCCCCCCCGACATCAAATTGAGGGCAATGCTTTTTGCTACTGAGATAAAATAAAAGATAGCTGCCAGCTGTAAGAATAGTGGAAAGCCCCCGTATTTTAGTTCCCTTTCGTGTCCCTTGAAAAAGCCTCCACTCCCTCCTATTACTTTGCACCCTGTGTAATGGAGTAGTGGCAATGAGATTATGGATTTCAGCCCAACCTTATCCTCCAAGGAATTACTAGCCATGGTACACAGCCACTTGGAGATTCAACGCTCCATGCATTCCGCCAAAGAAAAAAAGTCCATAAAAGCTTTAGATTTTCACAGGGGACAAGCAGTCCTGATTGCTTACTGAAGCAAAAGCTGCTTAGTTGGGTGGTGTGGTCATATAATTCACAAGTTTTTTAAAAAAGTGTGCATGTAGTTTCAAAGTGATTGACATGAGTATTGTCTATAATAAGAGGCAACCATTAAATAATTTTGTTCACGTGCCTACAACATACTCTGGTCAGCCTGAACATTGACCACCCATGTACAGAATGTTGTTTTACAACATCTTACAATGGGAAATGATGCTCAATTCATTTTATAGCAGCTGAGCAATTGCATTCTAAAAGGTAAAGGACCCGTGACAGTTAAGTCCAGTGGCGCTCATCTCGCTTTACAGGCCGAGGGAGCTGGTGTTTGTCCACAGACAGTTTTTCTGGGTCATGTGGCCAGCATGACTAAGCTGGCAAAACCAGAGCAGCGCACAGAAACGCTGTTTACCTTACTGCTGGAGCGGTACCTATTTATCTACTTACATGGGCATGCTTTCAAACTGCTAGGTTGGCAGGAGCTGGGACTGAGCAACGGGAGCTCACCCTGTCGCGGGGATTCGAACCACTGATCTTCCGATCAGCAAGCCCAAGAGGCTCAGTGGTTTAGACCACAGCGCCACCCACGTCCCAATTGCATTCTAAATAATGAATGTGAGCAACATCTTTAATTATATTGGAGGAACAGGAGAACAGTTCGTTCCCAGTGGTGAAGCTAGAAGGGAAATATTGGCCAACTGGTGAGATCCTAGTGTTTGCTGGGTGCTTGCAATGAATTTGGGAAGAAATTGAACTTTTTGTGATCCAGCAAAGCACTGTTCCTTTTGCATCTCCCCATGGGGAACTAAACTGTTTCCACTGTTTTTTAACTGTTGGATCATTTCAGGACACAAGGCTTCTACAGACAACTGGAGCATTATCCTATCTCACACATAATATTTTGAGGTCACTCAGACAAAAGTGTGACACAAATTTAAAGTCATATGAAACGATTGTGGCAATTTTGGAAAGAAACCTGGAGTGATTTGATGTGCAAACTCCGTACTCACCTTTGCGAAAGCAACTATGGGCACAAAATATTGCAGGCAAAAACATATTTGACAGGGGGGCTTATTTTTTATTATATTGTGAAGCAAATCCAATTCCAAACTATGATTTTTCTTGATTAATACCCTAATGTGTTTACTAGCACCTTGTATTGCTCGCCTGGCATTGTATATCTTATTTGTCCCTTTCTACTGTTTCCACTCTTGCTATGTTTATTGTTCTTTAGTGTACTTAAATTGCTTTTTCCTTCTATAGCTCAGCTGTTATATTTGTTCTGTCACTACAGTAATTGTTTATTTCTTTTTCAGGCTTACTTTTAAATTTTTTAATAAAAAGTTTTAACACATACCAAACATTAGAGAAAGAAGCAAAGTATACAGTTTGCTAGAAGTTTGAGTTACTTATAAAGCTCGAAGAGATTAATACAACCTTTGCATCTAAATGCTGTAATGCTCATGAATTCTTGCAGTTGGTTTTTTGTTTTTATTTTAAGAAAAATGCGATTCTGATATTTTGAAGTTGGTTTAAGACCCTGGCTTATTCTGGAATAATGGTAACCATAGATTCTCAGAGACCAACTACATATTTCATTGATAAAGTGTTTCCCAAACTTGGGCCTCTAACTTGGGCCTCCAGTCCAAAAACAGCTGGAGACCCAAGTTTGCGAAACCCTAGTGTAGGTGACTGAGACACAGCGCATGAGAGAGGATGTTTAAGTTTTCATTCCCAGCTGGGAACTGGGTACCAAAGGTAAAAAAGTAAAGGTAAAGGACCCCTGGATGGTTAAGTCCAGTCAAAGGTGACTATGGGGTTGTGGCGCTCATCTTGCTTCAGGCCGAGGGAGCCAGTGTTTGTCCACAGACAGCTTTCTGGGTCATGTGTGCCAGCAGGACTAAACTGCTTCTTGCACAACAGAACACCATGACGGAAACCAGAACACACGGAAAGGCTGTTTACCTTCCTGCCACAGCAGTACCTATTTATCTACTTGCACTGGTGTGCTTTCAAACTGCTAGGTTGGCTACGAAATGTTCCATCTGCATGCAGCAATTAGAAAGAACAACAGTGTTGCAATTAGTGTTGTTTGGAGTTTTAACACTCCTGCTAATTGTTATGCAGGGGAGTGATTCTCACCCAGATCACAGCCGAGGAGAGAAGTCTTAAACCACCCCCTCCCCATGTACTTGCAGTGCCAAACAGAATTGGGCAGGCTGGCCCAGCATCTGGTATTAATTAAAACAAAACTACATCATAATTGCTCGTCATGTTGTTAATGCAATCCCAATTCTAATTGGGCTGTACTGGGAAACTATAGTTAACTGACAATTTTCAGAATTAATCAAGGTGCACTGAGAAAGGGCAGGAAAAAGGGCATACAGACTCACAAATTGGATATTTCAATTTATTAATCCAAGATTAACATGTCTAAAAAACACCACGAAACGTTTAACCAAGGACATGTTGGACACAGTTAGGATAACAATTTATTTTTATTTATTTATGGGGGGAAAATAACACATAATAGCTGACTCTGTCCTCAGTTATGCATAGCCTCAATTCTGTTGACAACAATGGGAATTGAGTAAAAGGCATTGGCTACAAAATTTCAGGTTCTCATTGGCCTAGCCAGTCCTCCTCCTTGCCCTTTATAGAAGTTATTTTTGTTTCTGTTATGTGCATAACTTGTATCTAATGGAGAGGGATTGGCTAGGAAGGAATATGGGAGGCACTCATACACTTGCACATCTGCCTTTTGTCAGGGGGCAAAAAGAGGTTTCTGTTGAGTCCTGTGGGAATTTCCTGCATATGGAAACAGCAGTGGAAGTGGATGCAGTATGTAGAATTACATAAATAAATTTAAAGAGAAAGTTGTATTTCTATATTGTTATAAGAAAAAATACTGCTCCTTTTGCCTTATGGCAGGATCCCTGAACTCGGCCCTCCAGGTGTTTTGGGACTACAACTCCCATCATCCCCAGCTAACAGGACCAGTGGTCATGGATGATGGGACTCCGAAAACACCTGGAGGGCCAAGTTTGGGGATGCCTGCCTTATGGGGTATCTCAGAGCCCATACAGAATCCTTAAGTAGGTTCTCTATCAGTAGGAGAAAATAACAGAGGCCAACCAGAGAATATTGAGAAGAAAGGCAGCTAGTAAGCCTGATCTTTATTAAACTCTTGCAACAGGGTGCTCACAGGAAGGAGGCAGGAGGAACCCAGAACAATGGAGTGCAAGCTCCTATATAGACATTTGAAATTGCCTCCCCTGTAGCTCAAGACCACCCCCCAAAACATCATACATACATCACTGAAGGAGTGGTCTACAACAGAAAAACCTGTCTGCCAGGATTCCTGATAATGGTCACTGATTGCTTTTACCTCGGCATCCTGGCCATTCCTTTCAGATGGTAAATAGTTTAGTTGTGGTTCGAGGACCCGACCCCCGCGAAGTAAAATGAAGACACAGGGACACGTGATATAAGGTTAATGGGCTAGAAAAGGCCACAACTTTATTGATTACAGCAATGAAAAGGTATTGGCTTAGGCATTGGATCGGGAAACAAGTGGGTTTATTCACCAGGGGTTCATCACCTGTTGATGCTAATCCAACTATAGGCTCACCCCTGATGTCACCGAGGGTCGTGCCATGGCCTCCCGCCAAGCAGGCTTCGGACGGAATACACGACCGCCAGATTCCTTTAACGGAATACCCCTAGAAATTGAAGGCATAGGCGATGGCCACACCTAGCTCTTCGACACACCACAACACATTATTCCAATGCCTAACCTACCCACCAATACCACCAAAAAGTTGTGACGATTGCTACGAGGTAGGCGAAAAAACCAAAAAGCCTAATGCCAAATGGAAAAACTCCTACCAGCCCCCCCGGGCAACCGGGGCGACCAACCTAAGGTCCATAGCAAGGCCAATGACCTAAGCCCTAACTCAAAGGGAGTGGAGGGTGGGTGACTCGCACAGGATGACAAAGAGAAATGAGGCCGGAGGAGAGGCTGGCACTGCAGCATAAAGGCTGCTGGACACGCCCCCCCATGGCACCTGGTTGGACGGCCACCGGGGGGGCGTGAGTGCCAGCCAGGTGAGCTGGAGGCAGGGGGCAACGCCCCCTGCTAGGAGCGGTGTTCGGGCTCCCGTCCACAACCACTCCCCTCTCTTTCAGGGAGGAGAGTCTTTCCTGAATCTCTTACATATATTGATAGTTTGCTCAGCTTAACAGATACATGCCAGACTGTATTTGCAAAGGGAAATGTAAGCCCCTGCAGTCCGAAGACAGCTAGAAAACTTTTCCCATTTCCTTCCTCCTTGCAAGGAAATATTTGAGGTCAATTTGGGAGAGTCAAAATGGCTTCAGGATTGCTCTCCTGTACTGTTTCAGACCCTATACAGTGGTACCGCAGATTACATACGCTTCAGGTTACAGACTCCGCTAACCCAGAAATAGTGCTTCTGGTTAAGAACTTTGCTTCAGGATGAGAACAGAAATCATGCTCCGGCGGCGCAGCAGCAGCAGGAGGCCCCATTAGCTAAAGTGGTGCTTCAGGTTAAGAACAGTTTCAGGTTAAGTACGGACCTCTGGAACGAATTAAGTACTTAACCTGAGGTACCACTGTACTTATGCATGTGTTTTGCCTTGTCCATTTATGAACATATGAATTATAGATATGAGACCTTAGAATTCCTATAACATATATTATCCACCCTTTTGTTCCAGTAAGTAACATGCACTTTGTTTGAAAGCAACCATTTCTGTGATAGCCCTCAAATATTCCAGATTGGGGAAAGTTTTTTAGAAATGTGTCCATTCTATCTTGTAAAGGGTGATCATTTGTGTAACTCTTCCACTTTCTAGAATTGTTTGTTCTCTTAAGTGGTTGTTAAAGAGTAACTGATAGAGAAACCTTGAAGCAGGCTTCTGGAATTCAGCCTTTAAAAGAGGGTATGAAAGACAAACTATCAAGGCCACTCAAAATAGCAACTTCCATGCTTTGCTCAGGATCAATTTGTTTAAAGACTTGGCGAGGAATGTTAAGTGGGATGCACAATTACTTAATGACAGAGCTAGGGATGGACGGACAATTTTGGTTCTCTCTGTCTCTCATTTTTCCAGCCTTAAATTCAGTTCTCCACACTTTTACAGTAATTTGCAATTATTATTATTTTTAAATGCTCATAATATCTGTCAATCTTGGGTGCCCTGCATGGCATAGTTCATAGCTTCTCTGAGTTATTCAAGCCCCTTCGCCATGGCAAGGCAGTGATCCAGCATCTTAAAAAGCAGAGACATCACCTTGCCAACAAAGGTCCGTATAGTAAAAGCTATGGTTTTCCCAGTAGTGATGTATGGAAGTGAGAGCTGGACCATAAAGAAGGCTGATCACCGAAGAATTGATGCTTTTGAATTATGGTGCTGGAGGAGACTCTTGAGAGTCCCATGGACTGCAAGAAGATCAAACATATCCATTCTTAAGGAAATCAGCCCTGAGTGCTCACTGGAAGAACAGATCCTGAAGCTGAGGCTCCAATACTTTGGCCACCTCATGAGAAGAGAAGACTTCCTGGAAAAGACCCTGATGTTGGGAAAGATGGAGGGCACAAGAAGAAGGGAACGACAGAGGACGAGGTGGTTGGATAGTGTTCTCGAAGCTACCAGCATGAGTTTGACCAAACTGCGGGAGACAGTGGAAGACAGAAGTGCCTGGCGTGCTTTGGTCCATGGGGTCACATTTTTCTAATATACACATTTGTGTATGCTATTTGCCTAATATACACATTTTTTTAATGCAAAGCAATTTCTCCTAATGTAAAGCAGCTTATGTGTTATTTTCACCAGTGTATGTATTTTTGTGCATACTTTCCCCTAATATATGCATTTTTATACATGCTACCTGGGCCGAGAATTGCATTGCAAAATTTGGATGTCTATGTTCTGGTTCGCATATCACTTTGCAAAGTGCAAACTTGGTACGTTCACCTTTAAGGGCAAACATAATTGAATCTCTCTCCCATCCCTCACACAGAACTTGAGCTTTGCACACAAAGGACTCCCAATTCAACCCCTGGCTTCTTTTGTAAAATAAGGTCTAGGTAGCAGGTGATATGAAATATCTCTAGCTGAGTTATTGAAGAGATGTTGCCAAGAGAGTAAACAATGCTAGGCTAGATGGAAAGTCTGACCTGATATGAGACAGTTTTCCATGTTTGCTGTTCCTTCCTTAGGTTATATCTGGGTGACAATAATAATTTAATAATAATTTATTATTTATACCCCGCCCATCTGGCTGGGTTTCCCAGATGCAGATGCTGGGTCTTTGCTTTGTCATCCTTCAGAGCAACACACGAAAACCTGCTGTGGGGTGACATCTGATCTCTTGAGCTTTTGGAGAGGTAGGGTAAAATGTTTTAATTAAGTATATTGGATTAAATTAATGAATAGCAGAGGCCAGCTCCCCATTTTCAAATCTTCACTTTGATGGAATGCAGATGTAGCTGTCACAAATCGTTCTTCTGATGGGAAAAGCCAAACACTTCCTATAATGATGGCTTATTAAAACCTAAAGATATTCAGATTGCCAGGTTTGGAAAATCAACATTGCAGACTTGATAATTGGAGGATGCTATGTTGTTACAAAGCGTCTTTTCCAAGCTTAGTGGCTGCTACAATGCAAATTATCTGTGAAGTCCAGAGCAGGGAGATAAATTGTCCCAGCTACTCCCGATACTGCCAGTCTATTAGTATTTGTAAGCACAGCCACTCATTTGAGAGTATAATTGGAAAGGAAATGATGACAAATTAGTTTGAATTGGACTGTACATAATGATTAAACAATGCCTTGCTTATATTTGGAACTTAAAATTAAGGGGGTTTAAAGATTATTTATTTATTTTGCATGTTCAAATGAAAAGCCAGATGAATAAGGACTGGTCATTATAAATCTTTCTGGAAAGCAGAACAGATGGGAGAAGGAGTTCAATTATGCTGAGCCAGAAAAGGGCAATAATGGATAAAGCAGAAATTAACTATCCAAACCCCTTTCCCCCTTCATAAATCTTACCCAAGATTTGTTTCGGTTTGTCCTGGTGAAGATCGAAGTTTGGTTTGCAAATGGAAATAAGTTAGCAAACATGAATGTTCTGCAGCATCAGCAGAAGGGCGTGGTCAGTTTTCTGTTTTGAGCTCCTCTCGAATTGTTAGAGAATATTTGGGCGTTGTTGAAGAAAGCAATAGGCTTGGCATCTACATTTTCCACTGCTCCTTAGTCGACCGCTTTCTTCACCAATATGACTTTAAAATGCACTTCCATTCAATATTAAGTGAGCTGAAAGAAGAGAATTTATGAGAAAAGTTAAAAAATGTGAAAACGACAACACCTGCCCAAAGAATAATCTGGAAAATGCCCCTTTCATGTTACCACCCACAAATAGCTTGGACAATTTTGACAGAGTTTCCTCCCCCCATATCCCTAGTTTATATATGTAAACAGTTAAAGATCAGAAAAGAAAAAGTGAAAACTACCCTACTGACTCTCCATCTTTTCAAAATGAGATGCTTTTCTAGGGCTCACACATTCAGCTGCAAGACATCAAATGATCAAGCAATGAAAAATCAAATACAGTGGTACCTTGGGTTAAGTACTTAATTCATTCCAGAGGTCTGCACTTAACCTGAAACTGTTCTTAACCTGAAGCACCACTGCCGCGCCCGATTTCTGTTCTTATCCTGAAGCAAAGTTCTTAACCTGAAGCACTATTTCTGGGTTAGCGGAGTCTGTAACCTGAAGCATATGTAACCTGAAGCTTATGTAACCCGAGGTGCCACTGGAGTGTGAGTGTGTGTATGTGAAGCAACCTGGTGTCACTGGTTACAGAGAGAGAAATGGGTGGGATAGCTTAATCCACCCCAGGGCCAAAGCTCTAGCCAAGGCAGGCATCCCTAAACTCAGCCCTTTTGGGACTACAATCCCCATCATCCCTGACCACTGATCCAGTTAGCTAGGGGTGATGGGAGTTGTAGTCCCAAAACATGTGGAGGGCCAATTTTGGGGGTGCCTGAGCCAGGGAGTGGCTGATCAGTGATATGGCTCCCCCAACAGCTCACGTCACCACCGCAGGGCATTCATGATTTGGATGATTGGATGTTAATATCAGCTGATATATTTAGTGTGAGCAGGGTGACTGCTTACCACCCTGAGGAACTAATGGCTGACGGGCATTTCTCCAACAACCCTCCATTGCTGACTGATTTGGGAGCTGTTTTCATGCTCCTAAGAGTCCACCTCTCCCAGGGCTCACTCCCTTTGTGGAGCCTACAGTCATTAAAAGGCCAAGCCTTGTGCTTGAACACAGGTACCGTACTTCTTCTATGGTTTCCCACCTGCTGTTCTCCTAGCACTATTTGACCAGCGAAGTCAGTTGGAAAGCACTGTGTTCCTTGGGCTCAGTTGGCTATTCCTGCTAAAGCAATGCATCTGAGCAATTTTAAAAGAAACTACTTAAAAAAAATTAAGACAAGCAACATTTATCACAGGACACATTTCTAGGGTACCATTGAATTTTACCTAATGTGAAGCTCAAGACAAATGTGGAAGTTCCTGTTCTTTGAAAACTTTGAGGCAGGCTAAAGGAGTTTCAGCGAGACAAGCAAAATCTCTACTTAGGAGCAACCAACCTTTTCACTCCGTGACCAGCCATTTGAATTTTATATTTATTTTGCAGAATCCAAAAGCCTTAAGTTTAATTTCAGATAAGAATTTTCACTCTTTTGGGGGGGGATTTTTGTCATGTAATTCAACACTTTTACAAGATACAGTCAAAGTATGCAGACACAGCTGGAGCGGCTGTTGAGCACAAGATCGTAAATGCAATCTGGAATTAAACAGAACATATTGGACTTGTGTACTCTTATTCAGAAATCACCCACCGGACCATGTGTGTGCTATGCACCAACAGCGTGGGCGGTCGAGAGGCAATCTGAAACACATTATTTGGCAACCTCTTGGTATTAGAGAATTGTGCTCAAGTGCCATAAACATTATAGGATCCGAGCCAGAACTATATTTGCTACATGATGTTTCAGCAGTACATGGAATTAAAATGTCTGTCAGGGAACAGATTGCAACAGAGCCTTGTTATTGCTAAGAAATTGATCTTTAGAAAGCTTAGGAAAACAATCTTTTTGTGATCTAGTTTTTAGTGACTGGTGCACTGTCGGGAAAGAAATTGTGTCAGACATTTTTTTTATATAAGCTTCATGACAACGTTGATGAATTGTGTGGTGTGGGTAAAATCATGTTGGACATATACTTGGTTTAATTCTCTGCTCAGACATGATATTTACCAGGTGTTGTTGGGCAGCGCATTACTCCCTAACCTATCCACCTTTGCAAGTCTGTTTTGAGGAGAAAATGGGACAATCCTTAAGAATGCTACTGCAACTTCCTTAGAGGACATGACATTATGATGATCTTTGAGGAAAGGTGGTATCCAGTTAGTAATTAAAATGATGTTCTTTTAAATAAATGAAACCCAAAGGTGCTTTACAGGACCTATAGTTGCCAAGAATGAAATGCTAATTGAAACTTGTGAAGATGCTAGCACTGAAGATGTATATTCTTATATTCTTATATATTTTATATGAAAGAAAATTGTAAACATTTGAAAACATTTGTAGGTTTGAATTGAAATGCTTTGTAATGTGAAAATAAGGAACCGATTTACATATAAGAAGGTGTGTGTTTTTTTTAATTTAAAGAATATATAAGGTAAAAAAGTGACTATAGAAATGCGAGAATTTATTAAAAGATGTTTGGAAGTCAGAAAGAGGGAGGGAAGGAAGTTGATGTTATATCTGAGCAATGCTTTATGTTATAGATTTGTGTAATGAAATGTAATTAAATATGGAAAACTCAATGAAAATCATTTTTTTAAAAAAGATGTATATTCTTATCTATAGCCCCTTTCATGCATTACTAATCCGAAGAGTTTCCACATACATACACATACAGGAATGTGGCTGTGACGGAGTCTCTGGGCCTTCAATGTCCATGTGTTTGCATTGATGCCAGTTCCTGAGCAGGTGCATAGGTGCTGCACATTTGGACCACCGATTGTGTGACAGCCTTGATGACAGTTATCACAGTCTGTACCTTTTGCATTTCCTTTCCTTCTGACATTGTTTCTTACCCTCCGCCTCAACCACGTGCCTCCACACTTGCTAAAGACAATACTTCATCCATCTGATAAAGTGGGATCTAGTTGATGAACGCTTATGCCAAAATACATTGATGAGACTCAAAGGAGTCATAATAACCTTGGTTGGTTTTGATGCAGCAAACAGCTATCCCTCTGGAAATCATTCCTTCCTGTTACTTTTCCTCAGCACAGTTATTAAACAATGTTTGTTCACCTGCTCACAAACTGCATGATGAGCACTTGTCTTCCTTATTTCTTTCTTCATTCCCCCCCATCCCATTAACAATTAGCAAATAACGAAGGGGCCTCTAAAGAAAGCAGACAACCTATGGATGTAAGATCAGCCACAAGATGGTTCAGATGTGATAGCCAATAGTTTGCTCATATAAATAATGGTGTGTTCATGGTGTGATGCGGCAGTATAATAGACAAAATAAGAATAATCTGATTTGCCCCTGTTGTTGCACTAGATGGTCGAAAAAGAAAGTAAGGGACCCCTGGACGGTTAAGTCCAGTCAAAGGCGACTATGGGGTTGTGGCACTCATCTAGCTTTCAGGCTGAGGGAGCATTTGTTCACAGACAGCTTTCTGGGTCCTGTAGCCAGCATGACTAAACCGCTTCTGGCACAATGGAACACTGTGACAGAAGCCAGAGTGCTTAGCTTTAGCTTTCTGCCACAGTGGTACCTATTTATCTACTTGCCCTGGCATGCTTTCAAACTGCTAGGTTGGCAGGAGCTGAGACAGAGCAACGGGAGCTCACTCCATTGTGGGGATTCGAACTGCCAACCTACTGATTGGCAAGCCCTAGGCTCTGTGGTTTAACCCACAGCGCCACCCACGTCCACATATGCTATTATCCTGTGTCAAATGTCAGTATCCTACAGAGCTTTGTAACTACCGGGGCAGGTGCCAGAATTTTTGGATAGCGGTTGCTTCAGAGCAAGCGATAGCTGTGTTTTCCCCTTTCTATAGTTCGAATGATTGTTTGTTTTGAGAACTGCTGTATTTTCACATTCCCAGGAGCCGCATTCTGTTCTAATGGATGTGTGCTTTTTCATAAACCAACAGACAGTCCTGGGATTGTGGAATTTATAGTTAATGAGTTAGACAGGAGCGTAGTTAAGCACATCATCCTTGGTTGTACACACACATAACAACTCCCCCCCCCAAATATTAACCTTTCCCTAGCTGCCATCAGCACATTATCAATAGACCTTAAGACTGCAGCTGCATTCACATTACTCTGGGTACAGCCTGCTTCCGCCGCTGGTGTTCAAAGCCAAATGTACACAGTATTAGCCGCAATCCATATGTATCCTTCAGCTTCTCGGGAAATACTCCTGTCTGGTGCATTTTCCCTTAACCCAGCTTCCATCCAATTGAAAAACGGAAGCCATGAGGTGCGTCCATTTCAGATAACTGTTGCACACGCACAGATGACAACTTGGAGTTAATTGGAGTTAGACATGGGGAAACAAATCAGGATATTGGCACTGGGTGACGACCTCCCCACCTCTTGTGCATGGCAGCCTCAGAATGTGACTTGAAAGGAATCAAAGGGAAATGACCTTGTCACATTTCAGTCTAGTGATCTGTACATAGTTTACATCTCCTTTTCTGGACTCCGATGTGACCTCTACCAGCAGCTGTGTGTAGTCACTAGCTCATGCCCTCTTTATGTCATGTGCAGGGAGCGTTGGTGACTCTTAGGGTAGACTTCTTTTTTGTGAATTGGTGCAGCTCTCAGTAGTGAGAGGTGTGTGTGTGGTGCAAAACAACAACAACAAAAAGAGAATGGATTTTTTGGCAAGGGAGACACAGACAGGAAACAAACAGATTCACCCATGCCTAAGGACAGGAAACACTCCAAGGACTCAAGCCATGCCTACAGCTACCTTGTAGAACAGAAATATTTTAACTGAAATAAGCATGGTTTCCCTTAACATATTATTATACCATTATCAGCCCACAAATGTATTTAAGTTTTTAAATCCACTACTTTGCGATTACTACTATGTCATTATTTATTTTAAATATTTACAATCTGCCCTACATTCACATGCAGAGAGAGGCAGGCAGCCCAGAGAATCTGATTTTGGAGTACCAAATGGGTAATCATGTCAGTTTACTGTTGTATCTTTTTTAACCACCATGAAAGCCACCATTTAAATTTTCTTTCTGGGATGCCACCATGTCTGGGGCTGTTGTCTCCTTTTCTATAGACTTCTGATAAAATCAAGCTTGGATCCACTCCAGAAGTAATGCAAAACGGTCCTTCCTTCCTTCCTTCCTTCCTTCCTTCCTTTCTTTCAGAAAACACCCACATTTTCTACAATTATTTAGTGATGAATAATGAACAAGAGACTTTTTAATGGTAGTGTGTGTGTGTGTGTGTGTGTGTGTGAGAGAGAGAGAGAGAGAGAGAGAGAGAGAGAGAATTTGTATGTATCTGTGCATATATATCTATATATCTATATCTGTATCTATATCCATACCTATATCTATCTATACAGTTGTACCTTGGAAGTCGAATGGAATCTGTTCCGGGAGTCTGTCCGACTTCCAAAACGTTCGGAAACCAAAGCGCGGCTTCTGATTGGCTGCAGGAAGCTCCTGTAGCCAATTGGAACCCACTGAAGCCCTGTTAGACGTTTGGCTTCCAAAAATAGTTCGCAAACCAGAACAGTCACTTCTGGGTTTGCGGCATTCAGGAACCAAAACGTTCCACTTGCAAGACGTTCAGGATTCAAGGTATGAGTGTATACCTATGCAGTAGTTTTAGTTTTTAATCTTAATCTTTAGAATTCAGATGGATTAGCATCTAAACAAATAGGTAAGCAATAAATATATAAATTGCATTAATTAAATATAATTTTTCACTGTAGCCTTTGTGAAAGGGATGTTGGATAACTTGAATTTTAAATGAGGATGGAGAAAGATCACCTTTCATTAATGCTTATTAAAGGGCTTTACTTTCCAGTATCACTGAAGTGTTTTATTCTATGGCATCCTTACCACTCACCACTTAATATGACCCACCCATCCTATCATTGTCCTACAAAGCTTATTATTGTGCATTTGAATGTTTACATTTAGCTGTGGTTACTGGATTTTGACAGCAGATGGAGCAAATAGCCTGCCATTTTTATGCATATATTTTGGAGAGTGTTTCTGTCTGCTCATTTCAGTCTCTTGCAATATTGTAATTCATTTTAATGTCACGACACCATCTCATAGCTCTGTGTGGGGATGAGAATCGACTTACTAAAGTAACCCATTGCTATTGAAGCAGCATTTGGCATTTCCCGCCTCTGAAAACAATTTCCTATCATATAAGGTATAATGACTGTAGTAATAAATGTGGGAGTAGTCGTAATTGTAACAGCAGTGATGGTTGTACTTGCAACAGCAGTAGTAAAGTGCCATACAGAAACCGATAGTAAGTAAATAGTCAAGCTCAGTGTGGTAGCCATACCAGAGTCAAAAGCTTCAAAGGACAAGGAGGATCCTTGGGTCAACTGATTCCTCTTGACTTGGCGGTTACTTTTCTACTCTTTGTAGCCATTTGTAGTCTTTAACAGCAAGCCACTGTGTTGGAAAAATGGAGTCACTCTGGTCAAGAGAAATGAGCTAAGGCAGAAATATCTCTGAACATTTTGTTCCTGACAACAACAGGAAACTCTTTCAACCACAACGTAACAGATGAAGCTTGTTGTTAAGCCAAGGTGTCAAAAGCTGAAGCTTGAAAAGTGAAGGGTCAGCAGAAAAAAATTAGATAATGGTCACTACAGACCATAAAGTAAAGGAATCAGAAAGGGCTAAGCAGAGACAGAGAAGTGCAGTTATTGGAGCCAACTCCTAGGGGCTGAGCTCCCTTTGCCCGCCTGCACCCAATAAATTATTTGAGGGGCCAAGACAGATGCCAACAATGTGATGAAATTTCACTTATTATCTCACTTATTTCTTTACAATGTTTATTTTATTTAACATATTTATGTACCAACTTTCAACCAATGGTTACAGAAACAACACAAGTGGGTTCCATCTTTTTATCACCACTGTTGTAAAAACAGCTTTTCTTCCCTGGATAAAATACAGTGTATATTTGGACGCCACCAGTGCATCTGTTCCATATAGCGCAAATTGAATGTAGAATACACACAGCAAAAAAATGCCAGTGATTGTGCATTTTCATATTCAGCTTTGGCGCATGTGCACGATGAACAGGGCATTTTGTCCATTGCCCAGTCAATTTTGCATCAGTCCCCCATGTGACTTTGGATGACATGCAGACTGAAGGAGACAATGTCAGCTGGATAATTACAGTGGTACCTCTGGTTACGAACTAAATTAGTTCTGGAGGTCCGTTCTTAACCTGAAACTGTCCTTAACCTGAGGTACCACTTTAGCTAATGGGGCCTCCTGCTGCCGCCACGCCGCCAGCGTGCAATTTCTGTTCTCATCCTGAGGTAAAGTTCTTAACCCGAGGTACTACTTCCGGGTTAGCGGAGGCTGTAACCCAAAGTGTTTGTAACCTGAGGTGTTTGTAACCCAAGGTACCACTGTATATACATTGGTCAGTCTCTGTATTCAGTTTCTGGACACGCTCGTTGGCCAGGCAGCATACAAAACTGACATTAGGATCATGCATGCTAGGCAATGTATGAACAATTTCCTAACATCTGCTGGTGACTATCCATATCTGGCCACGTATTAAACTCTTGGTGCAGCGAATGTGTGCACATTCTCTATTCCACTCACATCACCTCAAACATATTCCCTTTATTGCCACAACAGATGACTTTAGAATTCAAAACCCAAAAAACAAATGGGTCGCCTGATTTTGTATTACATGGTTTCTATTCATAAAGGTTCTCTATTAAGCACCTGATTTCTCTCTCTGTTTTCGAGAGATGATTCCAGCTTCTTGCAGTTCCTTAAAATAATTTTTAAAAAAACAAAAAACCCATGGCATCAAATTAGGAGCTTCATAACCATTTTCTTCTCCTTTTCTTAAGCAATGCTTTTTCTTTGTTGCCAGTGAGAGCTGTGTTCAAAAGCAAGATGCCTCACACCAGCAGCTGATCTCGCTGCAGGAATATAGAGATGTCGCCATACCAAAAACTCATTACCTGCCGGCAGACACTATTAAACCTCAGGAGGAGAAAGGTAACAACATTGTTGTAGCCAATTTAAAAATAATAACAGTGTTACCTAGAGTGGCTTTTTTTAAAACAACAACAACAACATCTACGAAAAATGTAGTGATTTTACGTACTATATATTAGTGCAGAATTTCACCATAGGTATCAATGTAAAAAAGCAACCCTATATATTATTCATTGAAAACAGCAAGAAATAAAATATAAGTCCTCCTTTTAAACTACACAAACACTAGACTACACACACAGCCCAAAGTCTCCTCTAGTCACAAATACACCGAGTGTGGCTCTCTAGGAACTTTACAACATTTACAGATCTCTTGCCTCTAAAATATTCTTATCAACCTTAATCCTATGAAAATTAGAAACATTTTAATGCTTTTTTATATAACAAATAGAAATAATAGAAAAACCTGTTTCCTCCAGCCTTCACCAGCACCTAGAAATAACTACTGTGGAGAGCAAATGGATTTTACCACATACAAACCTAATAGATCATAAATTCCACCTTGTTGCTTGGCATGCTGTTACACATGTTGCATATGCCAACTTGGTACTTTCCAGATGTTTTTGGATGATATCTCCCATCAGTCCCATCCACTACAACATGGTGAGAGTTGCAGTACAAAATATCTGAAACAGACCAGGTTGGGAAAGGCTGAGTTATACATTTGTGGGCCCAAACAAGGCACGAAGAACAAACACAAGTCAAGTTACGGGTGAGAAATGGCTGCAACTTTGTTTGGCTACATAGAAGTAAGTTTGGCTTGACATGGATCCATTCATCAGGCTGCAAGTCTGATGGTCACTATTCTCCTGCCAGACTGTTTCCCAGGTCCTCCGATGGCTGGGAATGACCTGATCTGTTTTGGGGTCCACGTGCTGATTCTGGTGGTCCTCCTTTTGTCAGGAAATTATGGCTTGTCAGCCTCCAAGCTAGATTTTGGACAGTAATGACACCCTTTCAAGATCCCTTAAAGGGATAATCTGTGGATGAATCAGGGAGCCCCTTCCCTGCTTATCCCATCCCAGTACATTTCCGAGCACAATTCAAAGTGTTGGTGCTGACCTTTAAAGCCCTAAATGGCCTTGGCCTAGAATACCTGAAGGAGCGTCTCCACCCCCATCATTCAGCCTGGACACCAAGGTCCAGCTCCGAGGGCCTTCTGGTGATTCCTTCACTGCGAGAAGTGAGGTTACAGGGAACCAGGCAGAGGGCCTTCTTGGTAGTGGCGCCTGCCCTGTGGAATGCCCTCCCACCAGATGTCAAGGGAATAAAAAGCTATCTGGCTTTTAGAGGATATCTGAAGGCAACACTGGGGAAGTTTTTAATGTTTGATGTTTTATCGCATGTTTAACATTCTGTTGGGATCCAACCAGAGTGGCTGGGGAAGCCCAGTCAGATGGGCGGGATATTATTATTATTATCCCAATACCTTTCCCATCAGAATAAGTTGTGACAAAACTAAATGTACCTTGTAAACATCCCCTGCTACGAGGAAGATGGAAACCCCACAGAACCAATGCCAGTCTGCCCACAGATAAAATGCCTCCCCAGTCAGCAATTGACTGAGATCCACAGTAATATTGTGTATCAAATTCCCTGAGACAAGAACAACTTTCAGCCTTCAACTAACAACAGATGAGAGTAGATGGGGAAGATGGAAGTCACAAAGAAACTGAAGTGAGGCGACCTGGCTGGTTCTCCTTTTATGCTCTAGGAGTGAACCACAGCTGGGGGTTTCTTCTATGTGGTCTGCCTCTTGACCCCACTGCCGGGGAGTCCAGGAAGCCTTCCTGTTTTCTCCAGTGATTCAAATCTGCTCCAAAAGTCTTTGTGTGGCCAGCCAGAAGGTATAGCTGGCATCACTGTGGCTAAATGGGAAAATGGCTTGGCTCCCCTCTTCCAACCTGTATGGGATCACAGAGAGGCATCTCCTGTTAGTTGGGGATAAAAGGATTTGCAATGTAAGCTCCTCCTTTTGAAGGGAATATACCTTGGGAATTGGGTCTCTGTTATGTTTGGGCATCTGTGCGGAGAACCCACCTCCCATATTATGTTGTGTGTGTTGTGGAGAGGAACATGCCTTTAACATATGAAGCGGAATACCTCCTTGATAAATATCAACTGGCAAACTCACATGCATACTGCAGTAAATTATGACTTGGTAAATTTTCATTTGTACAAACCCAACGTATAATCTGACTATGCGGCGAAATATTTTTTTGCCAAACATCAAGTGCAGATGTGAAGTAAAATGTGTCTCTCTTTAACCCTTTAGTGGCTGTATAAATATGGCTTTGAGATAAAATAAGCCCAATAAAGCCATACAAATAAAATATCTGGAGGGCAATATTAAGCATTTGCGAGTAAAAATGCCATCAGATAATAAACATAATGTTTACATGTTACTAACAAGATCTCAGACTGAGATAAAATACAGCGGATTTCAGGTTAGTGAGTTTGGGCATGATCTCTTCAATTGAAGCAAGACTACCGGAAGAAGTATTGATATAAATTTTATTACCTATGTAGTACATACATTTATGAAACAAAAGGCCGTATAAATTGGAAAGTTGCTTTTGTGTGGTTTCATGATATCACAGAGATATAAATGAATATCAGAAATTGAGAGAGAATATGCGAATATTTACTTCAGCTTTGTTTTCTGATATGTCCTCCGAATAAAGGTCTGTCAGGTTTATTTATAATACCCGAAGTGTCTGACTATGCTACTTTGCCTGACACATTAAGTTCAGGATTTTATAAAATAAAATAAAAGATACTACTAATAATCATTTATTATCTTGCGCAGCAGCATTCGAGGAGGGTGGGGAAGATAAAACTGACGTCTTATGAAATCCGGAGAAGCAGCTGGGGAGAAACATGAAGTAAATGTAGTGCATTAGAAGTGATATCAAAATGAGGAAGACAAGGGGAGGCTATAGGTCTACGAGTCTGACCTTTCTGCGAGGGAAAACATTTCTTCAGTCTTTGATTAAGCTCAGCAAGAGAAGGAACACTTGAGCAGGTTATGAACTCCTCCAAGGTGGCAGCCGGCGTAAGAAGGGGAGGCCATGCTGAACAAATTTGATTAACTTCTTTGAGAACCTGATGGCGAAAGCTGACAGTACTGAAACAAGAGACAATTGATTCTGAAAGCTTCTTAAAAAGCCAATAAGAGGGGGAAACAATTAGTGTGGGATTTAACACCAGAGCGCACTGGCAAATGAATAGAGGAGCTGCGTTACCACACAAATGGTAATAGAACATAAACGGGTCCACTTTGGTTTCTGCTATTTGAGTATGAAACTGGGGGGGGAATGTATACAGAGAAGCACAGCTAGCCCCCCGTGTGAAGTCAGTGGACTATCTACACAAATACCTGAAATCAATATATTTGGGCATATTATAGATGTGTTATAGGAATTCTAAGGTCTCAGATATAGAATAAATGTTGATAATTGCACAAGATAAACACACATACATAAGTATATAAAACACATGCCTAAAATAGTTCAGGAGGGCAATCCAAAAGCCATCTTGTCTCTCCTAAAGACTCTAAATATTTCCTCTGCCTCCTTAATCCCCCTTGCCTGAGGTAGGCAGGCAGACAGCAATCAGGGGAAATTCCTGAAGGGATTCCTCTCCTATATCTATGAACCTCTTGTGTTTTAATTGTCATTGTTTGCCCAG
The DNA here is from genome assembly GCA_034642415.1 of Podarcis siculus. NCBI lineage: Eukaryota > Metazoa > Chordata > Lepidosauria > Squamata > Lacertidae > Podarcis > Podarcis siculus. Next base: position 542,077 of record JAXCMG010000159.1, read on the forward strand.
ATACTCTGCATTGAGGGATGTCTGAGGGCATCCTGATTGTCTTATCAAATGCTAACGTATTGGAACTATGTAAAACTTGCTAAATTCTCAGGATTATCACACCTTGGCCTGCCTGAGCCACAGTAACCCCACCTTGTGTGTGATGTAATTTCCGTTTGTAGAGGGGATGTCCTCCTTCTCCACACCAAAATGCAAACCCTTAAAAGAGATGTTTCTTCTTGGTTCTGGGTCTCTCTTGCCTCATTGCAAGGAGGGGAGGGAACTCTGTGGCAACAGAAAAATTAAGACCTGCCTTGCTTTCACTGTCTCCTGCCTCCATCTCTTCCCAATCATGGATTTAGGGGACTCAGTCCCTTTTGGGAGTTGGGCGGCAAAAGCCAACCACCCCTATTTTTTCTATATCAGATGCGAACTTCATGAGAGGCTCACCTAGCCTATTTCCAACTACAGTGGTACCTTGCGTTATGAACTTAACCTGAAACTGTTCTTAACCTGAGGTACCACTTTGGTTAATGGGGCCGCCGGGCCGCTGCTGCGTGATTTCTGTTCTCATCCTGAGGTAAAGTTCTTAACCCATGGCACTATTTCTGGGTTAGTGGAGTCTGTAACCTGAAGCGTCTGTAACCTGAAGCGTCTGTAACCCAAGGTACCACTTTTATTTGGAGTCAGGCAAATGTCTTTATTTTTAAATTTTCCAGGCCCTTCTATCTTAGCTCTAAACTGTTGTTGTTTTTGTGCTATACTATGTTTTTATTGTTGATTTTACTGCATTTTTAAACAAGTTCTTTTTGAGAGCTGCCTTAAGAACTTAAGTTATTAGGGAAACCTATAAATGCTATTAATACAATACAATAACCACCATTAAAAGCAATGGATTGTTTTGCCTTGACTACATACCCAGGATGATGTGGAGTGTATTTAAAAGAAATGAATGAGTGCATGCAGTTTTATGAAGACTTCTCTATCACAACGGGCACTATGAATAGGTAGGGGAAATGTCCTGGACTGCACATGTAGCAGAATTAGGTAGAATAAATGTGAAGCAACAAAGTCAAGAAAGTGAGTCTGGCAGGTAAGGGAGGTAGTCAAAGCTACCTGTCTTCCTTTTCTGCTCAAGAGCAGGAAAGTGTGTGTGTGTGTGTGTGTGTGTGTGTGTGTTCTGGTTTGCTCCTTCTGCATGACCAAGACAGTTCTGGGGTGGATCTACACGCAAGGGAAGAAACACTATAAATAAGTCAGAAATTAAATGTTTATAACAAAAGGGGGGGGGGGGACCGCTGTGTAAAATTGCAAAAATAAAATAAAATATTTTCCTCTCCAATGCCACCTGGTGTTGGATGTTTAGAACACATTCAAAGTGCTTCCATCCCCCTTTTCTTTTTTTACTAATGTAGCTGAGTCCCTGGATGCCTTGGCTGCAGTGGCGGAGGAAGGGGGTGGTGCGGTAGGTGCGGACCGCCCTGGGTGTCACCACTGAAGGGGGGTGACAAAATGCCATGCAGCACTCACTGTGGGGTCTGCAGTGCGCCAGAGCCATGCATCTCTCCTGGGAGAGAAGCAATGGCTTGGGCGTGCATAGGCTCCACGCTGCCCAAACCACTGCCTGCTGCCTCCCCCAGCTGTAGGGCGGCTGAGTGGGAGGAGGCAGGCAGACTCTGAAGGCCCCACAGTGCACCCCACCCCTATGGGTGGATCACCCCACCCCTATGGGCAGATTGCCCCACCTCTGGGTGCGCCACTCCAGACACCCGAGCGGCTTCCTCCTCCGCTGCTTGTCTGAGCCACTTTTATTTCTCTCTCTCTTTCCTCTTACCGTTTGCAGATGTTTAGTAGACTTTAGATTCCAAACCAAAGCCTCCTTCAAACATTTAATGCCTCCCCTCCCCAGATCAACTGTTAACAGAGCAGCTTGAGAGGGCTGCACCTAACTCTTCAGGGCTTGGTGGGTTAAAAAACTAGCAGCTTGCACTGTGCCTGGAAAGGCAGTACAGATGTTGGAGCACTGGTTTAGTGTGTAAACAAGCTCTGTCTATATAAGTCCTCTGGGAAATGCAAGTTAAACTGCAAGATATTGAGCGATCATTATGGTATATTAGAGAGGTTACTCTGGGTTAGGTATGCTGCTGAGAGTTAGAGAGCAGACAAGACAACCTTAACTTTATGCAATGACTTCCTGATCACTGCATGTCTGCTTGAATAAACATCACTTTCCGTTCCCCCAGAGACTTCTGTTTTCTGGAGGAAAAGAATTCCAGAGTAAAGGGCTATCAGGATATCTTTCTGTGCCTTCTTTGTAGAAAAATGGGGATGCGATTCTGTGGTATCAGCTAGCAAGAAATAAATATCTAGGCTTTTGCATTAAAACTAGTAGCTAAGCTGGACCATAAAGAAGGCTGATCACCGAAGAATTGATGCTTTTGAATTATGCTGCTAGAGGAGACTCTTGAGAGTCCCATGGACTGCAAGAAGATCAAACCTATCCATTCTTAAGGACATCAGCCCTGAGTGCTCACTGGAAGGACAGATCCTGAAGCTGAGGCTCGAATACTTTGGCCACCTCATGAGAAGAGAAGACTCCATGGAAAAGACCCTGATGTTGAGAAACATGGAGGGCACAAGAAGAAGGGGACAACAGAGGACAAGATGGTTGGATAGTGTTCTCGAAGCTACCAGCATGAGTTTGACCAAACTGCGGGAGGCAGTTGAAGACAGAAGTGCCTGGCGTGCTCTGGTCCATGGGGTCATGAAGAGTCGGACACGACTAAACGACTAAACAACAACAACAAAATAAATAAATAAATCCTTAGAAGATCCAAGTTGTGGATGAACAGAGCTCTTATCTAGTCTAGCATCTTGCTTTCCAATGGTCAACCAAATAGCTCTGAGAAACCCACAAGCAAGACTTGAAGCCAATAGCCCTCTTCACTGTTCTGCCTCAACATCTGGTATTCAGAATATTGTATTACTCTGCTCCTGGAACAACCATTATAAGCTTCTCTGTGTTAAAAACTTTTTAATTTTATCATCAGATTTATGTTTCCTTTGGGTTCTTGGTGCTTTTACCAAGGCCTGTTTACTTTTCCTACACTCTGCATCGAACCATGTTTTTATATAAGGTTCTATCTTTTGGTGTCCAGTTTTTACCTGGAAACGTCTTATATTTTCTATCAGGATCTGATACTGGTTGGGGATACTGCCCATCTTGCCTACAATTTCCCCTCTTAATTTCACTGTAATCTGATTCCCTACGATTTGTTGTGCTTCATCTGCCACTGTTGGTGTCCATCTTATGCACTTATTTCCAATATGCATTGGGTGGGTGGGTGGTAATGAAATCTTAGTTACACTTTAGGTTGGCCTATTATGACTAGTAGTAGTTGTTAGACTTTCCCTCCATGGTAAAGGTAAAAGGTAAAGGACCCCTGGATGGTTAAGTCCAGTCAAAGGCAACTATGGGGTTGCAGCACTCATCTTGCTTTCAGGCCGAGGGAGCTGGCATTTGTCCACAGACAGCTTTCCGAGTCATGTGGCCAGCATGACTAAACCGTTTCTGGCACAACAGAACACCATGACGGAAACCGGAGCTCACGGAAACACTGTTTACCTTCCCACCACAGTGATACCTATTTATCTACTTGCCCTGGCATGCTTTCGAACTGCTAGGTTGGCAGCAGCTGGGACAGAGCAATAGGAGCTCATTCCGTTGCAGGGATTAGAACCACCAACCTTCTGATCGGCAAGCCCAAGAGGCGCAGTGGTTTAGACCACAGGTTTTGCTCCATTAAACCATAATTAATGACTGTGCAGCCCCTATACCTGGTGCTGGTGTTTGGGAGGCTGCCTATTCATTGGAAGGTTAGTTTCTATGACAAAGTATGCCCCCAAACTGCTCTCTGGATGATTCACTTGCTTTTGAGTTCGCTGTAGCTGATTCATTTCTGAGGTATAAAATAATAACTACAACAAATGCATACATACATAATTTTGTTTGCTGCATTCCCACAGTTCAAACCAGGTACAAGACAGCTTACAGCATGAAAATATATGTAACTGCAACATTACTAAAGTAGTCATAAACAATAAATAAAACATTAAAAAATACACAACCAAACCAAACAGTTTCCACCTACATCTAAAACAAAGAGACAAACAACAGCGACAACAGCACCCCACAAACCCCCAATCCAAGAGTCTTACAAATGCTCTTACACTACAGTGGTACCTCGGGTTACAAACACCTCAGGTTACAAACACCTTGGGTAACAGACTCCACGAACCCGGAAGTAGTACCTCAGGTTAAGAACTTTACCTCAGGATGAGAACAGAAATCGTGCGGCGGCAGCGGGAGGCCCCATTAGCTAAAGTGGTACCCCAGGTTAAGAACGGTTTCATGTTAAGAATGGACCTCCGAAACGAATTAAGTTCATAACCAGAGGTACCACTGTATTTTGTTTCTTTTCAATTTTATATTGGATATATAGGGTATGCTGGCTTTTCAGTCTTTTCAAGAATCTTGCCTCCCAGCAGAAATCTCCCTCCTTTCTTCCGCCCCCACTGCTCACCCACCTCCACCTACTGAATCCTGAAATGATGCCCTCATTTTTCTCAGCCCTTCATGAAGAAGCTGAACTGGCCAACTTTCTGTCTTTCACTCAGCTATTAAAGGCATGGGAGCCCTTTCCCTTTTTTGCAATTGATCCTCCTGACACAGTGGCAGCTTTTACTGCTCGAACATTGTTAGGCAGAATTGTTCAAAATGACCTCTTTTATGATACAAAAAGAAGTCACTAGGAGCCAGGTTACACCATTTATATATGTTGTTGAAGTGGATAAAACATTATGCATTTGCCCAATTCAATGTGCAAAAGATCTCGTTCTCTCTTTCTATGTTTCTCTCTGTTTCCCTCTCCCTCTCTCCATGTTACCTGGGAAGCAGCAGGTCCTTTGGCCTGCAACAGTGTACATTTCTACATTACGCGTAGCATTTTTGTCATGAACTTTTGTAGCTTTATTGGAGTTCACCAATTGGGTCTGCGTTGCTCCGGGACAGGAGGAAGGAAGTCAAATGACACCGAGGTTGGTTCAAAGAAAGAGTTTATTCTGCTCTCCAGATAGCAGAAGGCACTTGCGTGATCAAGTCCACAGCAAGTCCAAAGAAATGACAATATCATACAGTATATATATCCTCCAGGCACCCTCTCCCTCCTTCCCATATAAATCCAACCACATCAGCCTATGTACGCAGGTTGACATCACATATGTTCTTGCTCTGGTATTCTTATCCATAAAAGGGTATTCCTTCCTGTACTTCTGACCATAAAAGGATCTTCCTCTTCCTACTCTTATCTAGGAGGAAGAGGTCATCATCTCCGGGAACACGCTTCTGGCGTTGTTCCCGGACTTCGGTCTGTGAGTCTTTTGTGGTCAGCACATAAGATAAGGCACGGACGTGTCTTCTCTGTTCTGCTGGTGCAGTCAGGGTCATCCCTGCTGCCACAAACTGATAAAGGAGAGGGCTCTGAGCACAGCCGGGTTTTTGTTTATACATTGTCTCAGAGCTCAAGTTAATGGATTTTAGCTAAGGAAAAATAGGGATTTTGGTGCAGTTTCAAACTGCCTTCACAGTCAGTTTTGGGTGTGGGAAACCCATTCCTTCATCCATTTCCTTTAAGTGACTCAAAGAGCCAAAGGATCGAGATGTATAAGACAAAAACAATCGCAAGATAAAATGATGGTTTACGGGTGCTGTTCAGAGCTACAAAAATGATAGATGTCACATGCTAATCATACCTTTGAGATTTAGATCATCCCAGTGGAAGGACTGGCACTTTCAGCTGACAGGACTGCTTTCCTTTCTTGAAGGAGTCTGGTGCAATTTTCTATCTTCCCTGATCCCCCTTGTTAAAGCATGCTCTGTAGACAATGGGACGCGGGTGGCGCCATAGTCTAAACCACCAAGCCTTTTGGGCTTGCCGATAGTAAGGTTGGCAGTTCAAATCCGTGCGACGGGGTGAGCTCCTGTTGCTTTGTCCCAGCTCCTGCCAACCTAGCATTTTATAAGCATGCCAGTGCAAGTAGATAAATAGGTACTGCTGCAACAGGAAGGGAAATGGTGCTTCCATGCACTCTGGCATTCATCACAGTGTCCTGTTGCACCAGAAGTGGTTTCGTCATGCTGGCCACATGACCCAGAAAAGCTGTCTGCAGACAAACGCCGGCTCCCTCAGCCTGAAAGCGTGATGAGCACCGCACTCAATAGTCAAATTCGACTAGACTTAACCATCCAGGGTTTACCTTAACTGTAGACAACATAGTGTTTGTTTGTTTGTTTTGGAGGCGGCTCAAGATCTTGGTTTTGAACTGCTGTTTGGCCTTATATTTGGATTAGAAGTTTTAGATTGCAGAATGCACAGGAAGTAGATGTTTGTTTGCTTTTGCCAAATCATTTCCAGGTTGGGTTTTTTTGGTTTTTGGTTTTGGTTATCTTTTCACAGAACAACCCCAGTCAATGGTGTACAGGCAGGCCATGGGTTTCATAATTTTCATAAGTTTCATAAGTTGGTACTTCCCTTCTCCTTAGACTACTAAAAGATAGTTACTGTTTGAATCCAATGAAGAACCTTCAGCTGGTACTTGGACCAGGAAAAGTTTAGAGTGAGGGGAAACACTTTCTCACTTTTCTGCGTCATTTAGCAACTTTTCACAAGCCTACCCTGATTTTTTGAGAAAAAACAAAACTGCAAAATTCTTGAATCAGAAAACCTAGAAAGAAAACAGAGGCACAATAACAGCAAACTATGTTTGAATGCAACTTTGACAAGTTTTTGAAATGAAAAACACCCTCAGGGGGCTGCAATTTTGATCAGAGAGGTACTTAATCCTTTCCCTGATAGCTGTTTTTCAGCTCAAACTCAACCCTTCCAAGATGCATTTGCTCTTGGGATTCTAAATGTAACATTACCTTTGAAAACTTGCATCTCAAACCCCGGGAGGGGTGCGGAAATAGACAAAAAAACTCAGACACCTGACACAGGATTAAGCACCTCCTCCCTTGTCCAACCCTCAAATTCAGAATTGAAGGGCTGCTTTTCTTTAAACCAAACACAGAACCATTAGGACTTCATTCTGCATTATATGTGCACAACATGTAGCCTGCCAGGAAAGGAATCATTGGAAAAGAAAAAGGAAAGAAGAAGTGTGTGTGTGTGTGTGTGTGTGTGTGTGTGTGTGTGTGTGTGTGTGTAATTTCAGCTATATTAAGTATTGCTTAAAAGAACACTCAGTTTAAAATGAAATAAGAATTTAATGGAAACAAAAGGTTAACTTCTAGCCATAGTTTATTAAGCTTTACCAGATATGCTGAACGAAAGCCTGCTTTTCTATATAAAAGAGAGTCTTTTATGTAGATAGAAACATTTGGCTCAAAGTCAAGCATTATAAGTATGATACAAGAGAAGAAGAAGAATAGGAATACCACCCCCCCCAAACTAAATATGAGAGTTTCCCCACCCCTTTTCCCTAAAACTCCCACACTTTCAGAATAAAAATTTTCTTGAGTCACACTGAATGTTATTATTGATAGGAAATACACTGGAAAACAAAACGAAACAACTCCTAGCAGTGGTTGATTTATAACATAGAACACAACTACTTTATAAAATGATAACAGGACACCCAGAAAGTATAAAACAATGCAGCTACATAGGAACATGGATCATTCCCAAAATATAATTATAAACAAGCCTCTTACATAAATGTACCTTAGCTATGGATACAAACTCAGTGAGAGGCAAAAGCTCAGGGGTGGAACAATTATTCAGACATGCAGTCCATGTTTCATATTTGATGCATCCTCTTTTCTTCTATATCCAATACTGTCATTTCTTCCTGTCCAACTGACTACAGTAATAGCCTTCTCCTTTGAAGTTGTGCCTTATCTATCCTACTGCTTTCTATGCTGCTGTGGCTGTCTGTCCCATACAAAATAAACAAAAAGGGATGTGTGTGTGTATCCTGACAAATAAACAGCAACTTACAACAAAAAAGGGAAAAATTAAAATAAAACTGAAGGTAGCAGACTTTTGTAATCAGTCAATATATGCCTAAAATCTAATAACTGTTTTCCCCTCACAGAGCTGCAAGCTCCAGAGTTCCCTAGGATTAGGAACTAACCTCTCAGCACCCTTAATAAACCCCAGTTCCCAGGATTTTGGAGGGGGAATTCATGACTGAGTAAATAGGTATGATATTACTTTAAATGTATGCTGCAGATAGGGCCTAAAACCACCGGAAGATTAATATCTGGGGTAGAGAGAGGAAGGCAGAGGGCAAGGAAGACCTTACACAGGAATGGACGAAGTCACAGAATCAAAGAATCATAGAGCCAGAATGGAATAGAGGGTCATCTAGTTCAACATCCTGCAATGCAGGGGCTCAAGCCCATGACCCTGACCTGAAAATGAAAGCCAAGGTAGGAACTGGGGAAAGCCAGAAGCGAAGTTGAATGAAATGCCACAGCAAAGAGTTGGGCTCAACCCAAGAGACAAAGAAAACTGGGAGCAAAGCAAAGAGGACTTCCAGACCAGCGTTAGTCTTGGGTGGGATTCAGCCACATCCCAGCAAATCCCAGTTGTGCAGTCCAAAGTTTTTGGGAGGCCTTGACCAACAAACCCACTCCTCCCAAAAGAATGGACTTTTTACAAAATATTCCCCCTCTGGGGAAAGCTGATAGTTTTCCAGGACTTCTGCATCTTTACAATATGCAATTGGAAAGAACAGAGAGCTGGAGAAGCCTGTCCTTGTCGTCCAGTAATCTCCTACCATAGTTAGATTCGCCTAGGAATAGAAACAACGCATTGGAATGAAAATGGTAAGATGTTTATGGAGAATGCAGAGATACCGTCTTTTTAAAACAGAAGACTAAATAAGACTCTGCTCACAAGGTGACTGGAGCCCACATACAGTGGGCACAGGGGGGAACTGGAACCTACAGTGGGACACTTTTAATAAGCAGCCATATGTTAGCTGGCCTTGCATTAATAGCGATGATGGAGTTTTGTCACAAATCCCAATATACTATGGGGTTTGTGAGGGCGTTTTGTGACAGGGCTGAGGTAAGTTTGTGATGGCCCTTTGTGATTGGGCTCAGTTGGGGTTTGTGATGGCCCTTTGTGAGAGGGCTCAGGT
>JAXCMG010000159.1:587165-612447 GCA_034642415.1 Podarcis siculus
TAATAATAATAATAATAATAATAATAATAATAATAATAATAATAATAGCTTTAAACAGCCTTCAGACTAAAAGCCCTCAGAGAACAAACAAACATAATGGGGTCCAATATATTCTAAATACTATTTTTTTTATTGTATAAGCCTCAATTTAATGTCCAGAGACACCCTTGTTATGTGCCTTAATATACTTAAGCAATTATTTATTTATTACTGTTTTACTGTATTTTATTCTTGTGAATTGCTTTGGGACATTACGTTGCGGGAAGTGATTTGTACACTTAATAAATGAAGCTGAGAGGTAGTTCCATACTTGGTATTGTTTTGAGGAGACCTGCCAAGCCATAAAGTTCATCAGGTGGCCTTGGGCAAATCATGGCCTCTTGGACCAGTTCCTTTCACAGGCTTCTTTTGACTACGAGTAGAAACTGAGAAATTCATGAGCTCCTTGACATAACAGGATCATAAATGGGAGAGTATGGGAGAGTAACTATGATTATTATTAATAAGAATTTGTAGAACAAGCATGGGGAACCTTTAGCAGTCCAGATGATGCAGAACAACTAACAACACTAGCAGGGTTGTTGTAAGAAGACTTGTAACATTAATGTTTATTACCATTTTACATTTATTTAAAATATGTGGTAAAGTGAAGGAGGGAAACGTAAACATACAAATGCTATGCGGTAAAATTGGAATTATGAAAACCATGAGGCGGGATGGAGGGAAGTCGACAGCTCGTATGAGCAAATAATGAAAGAGTTTTATAACCATGTAATTAATATTATAAAAGGGGGAAATTAATAAATATATTATTAAAAAATAAATAAAAGATAGTAAAAAGAAAGGAAGAAGACTGTAGACAATAAATCTTCTTGTAATTACCACCACTGCATGCTGTTTATATATGCCGGCAGCCTGCCAGCACACACATACGCACCAACTCGGGTCAACACTGTACAAAGTCTTGCTGCACTATTCAAATACAACAATTCCTGTCTTCATGTAATCCTCCCTGCTCTTTGCAGGCCAATTTTGCCAGGCTACAATCTAATCCATATTTATTTGTGTAAAATCCTGTTGAAAAGAACAGGATTTCAAAATAAGTATGCATAGGATTGGACTTTATAGCAGCTCTCCTATGCAAGACACTTATGCATACTTACTTTGTAGTACGTTCCACTGGACTCAATGGAACTTACTTCCATTTAATCATTCAGACAATAAGAGTGCAAAGGTTCATATATGCTACAGATAATTTTTTAATAATATATTTACTTTGGATATAAATCTAGTTAAGCCACTATTTTAAATATCTGTGTTTATGTGGCACATATGGCAATGTGCAAATAGTAATTTTAAAGGATTAGCATCCAACAAATATTGCAACAGAGACATGGAAATGTGATATCAATTAACACATTCAGTGTGATTCCATGACAGATTTATGACTGAAATATGAGGGTAGTCTCAGGAGCAAAAGCAAGATGGAAACAGCAGTGTGTCTGTTTTCTGAAGTCTAGGAAAAAATAAATCCCACATGGAAAGTTTATTCTAAATATAATAAAAGTTTCAAGTCAACACAAACCTTATGTCAACTTTTCTTCAACTGAAAATCAAGATTGGGAAAATGCAGTTCGGATGAATTGAAGATGGTTGCATCAATCATTTTTGTTTAGTGGATATAGTGGTTCCAGTGTGCAGTGTCCAGAATTATTTGCAATGTGTATTTTAGGTATGACTCAGCTGAATTTTTGTGAGTTTTAGTCACATGGTGTAGTCAATCATATGTGAGGCATCTGATCAAGGCCTGTATTTTAAAATGAGCTTAAAGATATATTTGCAAATGTTTCATGCCAGGCAGAAACCAGCTGGCTAAGTACTTTTTTCAGTTGTTTATCTTTCTGCTCTCCTGGACAAGGGCCCGCCTGATTTATAGCAGTAGCAGGAGACAAGTTTCTCAAAGTTGTAAAAAGGAATTACAGGCTGGGAGCAAATGTTACACTGACCCTACATATTACAGAATACAATCAAGCTGCAAAAACACTAATTAAGAGTTGGTAAATAGTAAGATTTATTTACAGATAGGTAGCCGTGTTGGTCTGCCATAGTCAAAACAAAAAAATTCCTTCCAGTAGCACCTTAAAGACCAACTAAGTTAGTTCTTGGTATGAGCTTTCGAAGAAGTGTGCATGCACACGAAAGCTCATACCAAGAACTAACTTAGTTGGTCTTTAAGGTGCTACTGGAAGGAATTTTTTTGTTTTGAGTAAGATTTATTGTTTAACAGAAAATAATACCATGTGCCTCCCATCAGACTCTAGCCATATTTTCCTAAGGTTTAAGGCAATAAATTTTGGGGAAGAGCTAATGGGAAAAGCAGCTGGCTGGGAAAGGAGGGTGTAACCTGAAGAGGCTTCTTTTAAAGCTGTTTTTTTACTGAGTTCCTTTTTACTTTGCAAAGGCCTTTTCTTCTAAAAAGTTATCTATCTATGTATGAGATTTGTTGGCTTAATGTAATTAGGCAAAGGATTTAGAAAGTAAGAAATGTTAGATTCTTATGTTAGATTCTTATTTCATTGATGGTGTGTGAGAATGTGAACCCAAGATCTCTGTTTAGATAGAACTTAATACCACAAGCCATTTGTTTTAGCCATTTGTTTTGGAATGCAGGGGCAACAGGGGCAAAAAGTGATCTGGTAATTAAGGTGCCTTGTCGAGGCAAATGTAAGATATATGGCTACTTGTCTGCCATTTATGGATAGAAGGAAATATAGCTCTTTGTCTCCCATAAAAGGTAATAGGAAATGGGTGTATCTTTTATGATTGGTTCTAGCAAACAGCCAATAGGAATTTCAACCAGACTGATTGGACAGAGGCAGTCAAAGGAGGAGCAATGGGCTGGGTTGAGGAAATATAAGTGCTGGCCATCAGGGCTGGAGGGAGGCAGAGCTTTGGTAACCATATACCACTGTGCCTATCATTTATTTGTCTGACAAATAAATTATTATTTTAATTTCTCTATTGCTGCGTTGAATATTTCATTCCAGCTAAGCGTTAACCACAAGCAGGGTGCTACATATGATCAGCTGACCCACGCAGGAACTTGATGGGTTTGGTCATTAATATCAGTGGAAATGTCTGCTTTGGACCAGAGTGGAATTCTATTTTTGCTAGACTTAACCTGCCAGGTAAGCTAGGAAGGAAAGATCAGTGTGGTAGCTTGGTTCCTGATACTGACACGCAGCGTAAATTAATAATGCAGAGTTTTAAAGAATAATAGCTTTACTTAGTTAAAATAAACTTCTTCATAAACAACATGGTTCCAGACAGTTTGACTGAGATTACATACTGATTCTGTTCACAACATAACCAAATGGATAATGAAAACTTTTTCAGTTATATTAGAAAGTTTCCTGAATGGACCTCAGACTAGATAGGGACAACCATAATTAAATAAACTTATAATAATAATTGGAAGCAGGTGGCACTGTGGTCTGAACCACGGAGCCTCTTGGGCTTGCCGATCAGAAGGTCAGCAGTTCGAATCCCCACAGCAGAGTGAGCTCCTGTTGCTCTGTCCCAGCTCCTGCCAACCTAGCAGTTCGAAAGCATGCCAGCGCAAGGAGATAAATAGGTACTGCAGGAAGGTAAATGGTGTTTCCGTGCGCTCTGGTTTCCGTCACTGTGCCCCGCTGTGCCAGAAGCGGTTTGGTCATGCTGGCCACATGACCTGGAAAGCTGTCAGTGGACAAACACCAGCTCCCTTGGCCTGAAAGCGAGATGAGCGCCGCAACCCCATAGTCACCTTTGACTGGACTTGACAGTCCAGGGTTCTTTTACCTTTTATTTACCTATAATATTATCATTATTATTCTAATTTATTTATTATACCCCACCCATATGACTGGGTTACCCCAGCCACTCTGGGCAGCTTCCAACAAAATATAAAGGAACAAAACAAAAAGTCAATATTTTGAAAAAGGGCTGACTTCAGATGTCTACAAAAACTTTAACTTGTTGACATCTGACATCTAATGGGAGAGAGGCCAACAGGGCAAGCACGACTACTGAGAAGATTCTTTGCCTGGTTCCCTGTAACTTCACTTCTCTCACTGAGGGAACCACCAGAAAGCCCTCGGAGCTGGACCTCGGTGTCTGGGCTGAATGATGAGGGTGGAGATGATCCTTCAGGTATACAGGGCCAAAGCCATTTAGGACTTTAAACACTTTGAAATGTGTTTGGGAATGTACTGCATAAGCCTCTCCTCCTCAAGGAGGGGAGGAGAAGAACAAGAAGAGTTTGGATTTGATATCCCGCTTTATCACTACCCGAAGGAGTCTCAAAGCAGCTAACATTCTCCTTTCCCTTCCTCCCCCACCACAAACACTTTGTGAGGTGAGTGGGGCTGAGAGACTTCAAAGAAGTGTGACTGGCTCAAGGTCACCCAGCAGCTGCATGTGGAGGAGCGGAGATATGAACCCGGTTCCCCAGATTACGAGTCTACCACTCTTAACCACTACACCACACTGGAGTTGTGAGCGGGAGCCGTTTCCTGTGTTGGGAGGAGGTATTCCACCCCCTGCCCAGCTGCTTCGGCTACTGCGCCACATCCCCAGGTGGCCAGCCCATCATCTGGAGGCTTGGGGGCCGGGTTTAGCCACTCAAACGCGGCCTCGGCCGCGTTTCCCAGCCATTGTGCTGCTGCTTCTCGTTGGATCAAGACGTCGGCTTAAGACCTCCAGGAAGGACCTCCTCGACCATGTGCAGGCTGAACAAGCGTTGAGGATCTTTAGCAGCTAGTTTGCTTTAGGCTAACTGGTCTGCAGAAGATTGCCCCATCAGTGCCAGTTGAGCCAGCAGGCTCCTGCTGCCTTGTGCCACCAGCTCTGAATGCAGCAACTGTTGCTGAGAGGCTGAGGCGACAGCGGTGTGTGAAGCGGTGTGCGAGGTTTGGAGGTGGGGGTGTGGGGTTGGCTGGCTGTATCCCCCCCTTTCTAGTTTTTTTGGGCTTTGATCCTCCCCCCGGTCCTTTTAAAGTTTTAAAGGATCCCCCCCGGTCCTTTTAAAAGCTCATTGCTGTGCCTGCGCTGAGGATAGGTCCAAAAAAGGGGTCGCGTTCATTTTAAAACCCGCGGCTTTCAACTCATGGCTTTGCCCCTCCATTATTAGAAGGTCTATCAGTGTTTGATAGTGAGCAGGGATTGTATGCGGAGAAGCAGTGTGTGCACTGCCTCTTTCTTGCCCTCTTTCTTGCCCCCCTTTGCCTTGTTTCAGGACATTACAACCCCCCCAACACCACCTTTGTCTGCTGTGGGGTTTGTGTCATTAGCTGGGTTTGTTCCTTACCCGGTCCCTGTAGCACCCGGCTTTAAAATTCAAATTGCCCCTTGCCGTTTTCCCAACTGCCTTTAGTGGCTGGGGTTGCTAGGGCGACGAGTGGCCGCCATTTTAAGGCGCCATGTGCTCAGTGCTGATCTTATCCTCTGGCAGTATTATGTTCTCTTTTTCAACCTTTCCCTTTGTGTTTTGGTTGCCTTGGGGACTCTGTGGGCTGTTATAATTTTTCCCTGACTCCTGAGTTAGACTGGGGGCAGCCCCGCTTGGCAGCGGCTCTGCTGGGCGCAAAAAACTGTTGAACTAAGGCTGTACATCTTTGGTCAGTATCCACTCCAAATTGGCACCGGCCACTTGGTTTTTCGCCTGCCTTGTAGCAAATCATCACAACATTTGGGTGTTGGTGGTTAGGCATTGGAATATGGTTGTGTGTTGGAGGGCAGGGTGTGGCCATCGCCTACCTCTCCATTTTATGGGTATTCCGGTAAAGGAATCCGGCAGTCGTGGATCCTGTCCGATGCCTTTGTTGGTGGCTAGGGCCATGGCACGACCCCCAGGGACATCAGGGGGAGCTTTCAGTTGTATTTGCATCAACAGGCTCCTCCCACTGGTGGTTAACCCTTGATAGACTCACCCCTTCCTGAGGGGGTGGAGTCACGCTCTGTTGTTTTATCCAATGCCTAAGCCAATGCCTCTCACATGCTGTAATCAATAAAGTTGTGGCCTTTTTTAGCCCATTAACCTAATATACAGTGTCCATGTGTCTTTCTTTTCCTCAAGCGGGTGGCGGGTCCTAGAATCACAATATGAACTTATAGCTGCGGAACATCTCAGTTTAGGGTTTGATTTGGTTTCTTTTTTTCTTCTCCCACACAGGTCCAAAATTACAGTGGTACCTCAGGTTACATACCTTCAGGTTACATACGCTTCAGGTTACAGACTCCGCTAACCCAGAAATCATGCTTCAGGTTAAGAACTTTGCTTCAGGATGAGAACAGAAATCGTGCTCTGGCGGCGCAGCGGCAGCAGGAGGCCCCATTAGCTAAAGTGGTGCTTCAGGTTAAGAACAGTTTCAGGTTAAGAACAGACCTCCGGAACGAATTAAGTACTTAACCCGAGGTACCACTGTACAAATGAGTAGCCCAATATATTGTATTGAATGTGCAGGTATCTGCACACTTTCTAAGTCGCTAAAAAGTTTTGAACTTGCCTTAGGATCTTTGGGCTGAAGTACTTATTTGTGCATTCAACCTGCAGCCGGCACAGTCATTAAAATGCTAGTGAACGACAACTTTAAATGCAGTGGTTAGCTTAAACAAGGTGACACTGAAGTCTTTTATTTTTATACATTATAATTTTGTCTGCCAAGACAACTTTTAGCTTTTTAACCTGCATCACACTGTGTCATCTTCAGGCTCCAGATGACATCCCCAGTAAAAAATCAAGTACAGGTTGTGAAATGTCTTTTTCTTTGACTCACTGTGCCTATTCTTTGGGTAAGTTTACATGTTAATATCAAGCCTGGGCCATTGTTGGATACCTCAGTGGTAAAGTGAATTATTTTGAAACAGAAGGTTCCCAGGTAAGTCCCTAGCATCCCAGGTTAATCAAGCAGCAGGTGTTGTGAATAAGGATAGACAAATTTGTCAATTTGGGGTTCTCATTTTTTCATTTTTTCCTAATCTTAAATTTAGGTCCACACATTTCCGCAAAAAAATGTAATTAAATAACAATCTTTGTGAAATTTTGTCAGAATTTTGATGTGGATTTCTCTTAGTAAACACATTTTGATATGCGGTTTTGATATACACAATTTTGCAAGCTATTTTCACTATATGCCTTTTGATACATGTTTCCCTTAATAGAGGCATTAGAAATGCAGACCCTCCAAGTGTCCATATTTTCCAAGAACATCCCTATTTTAGAGAAGCTGTCCCGGTTTCTGATTTGACCCCGGAAAGTCCCACTTTTGCTTAGGATGTACCTATTTTCATTTGAGAAATGTTGGAGGGTATGGAATTATCTGACCCCCAAAGCCATCTGAAGGCAATCCTGTGTAGGGAAGCTTTTTTTTAATGTTTAATGTTTTATTATGTTTTTATACATGTTGGAAGCTGCCCAGAGTGGCTGAGGAAACCCAATCAGGTGTGTGGGTATAAGTAATAAAATTATCATTATGAAATGGGATGTCCCTATTTTCACCCGAGAAATGTTGGAGGGTATGGAAATGCTAATGATTAAGCAGTATACAAGTGTCTTAAACAAAATAATTTTGTACATCCTGTTTGGTTGGAAAACTGCACCACCAGCGAAGTGTGAATTTTAAAGGATAACTCCGTTTCAGTTTCTATGTTGTTTCAGAAAGTCCACATGAGATACTTCCCTTTAAATGTGAAGTTAATCAAATTTTCCCTTCCTTCCCCTCCCTAGTTGTGAAAGACATTTCCCTGAGACTCTGATGATCTACTGCCTGTTAGAATAGAGAACACAGGACTAGATGGACAAATAGTCAGTATAAGGCAGCTTTTATGTTCTTTTGGTGCAAATGTCCTGCAAAGTTGAGCTTCTATTGGTTATTAGGTTAGCTGCCTGAAGCATGCTGCTTGCAAAGCAACCAATGAAATTAGCAAATATTTGTAGTCATTCTAGTTAGTCTTGGCCGGTATTGGTGCCCACCCTGTGGAATGCCCTCCCATCAGATGTCAAGGAGATGAGTAACTATATAACCCTTAGAAGACATCTGAAGGCAGCCCTGTAGAGGGAAACTTTTTAATTTTTAATGCTTTATTATGTTTTTATATATGTTGGCTGGGACAAACCAGTCAGATGGGTGGGGTACAAATTTTTGCAGGTTTAGGTGCATATTGACAACAGAAAACATTTGTCTGGTTTCTAGTCAGGTTCCTATAGGAGGGGAAAAAATAGGCTTGGCAGATTATTGTTTGTTCAAATTTTAATGAAAATGCTAATGCTGCTGCCAGACCTAATTGTTTAGCTGGAAAGGGCAAACATGATTTACATTAATTTGAACACCTTAATAACTAATTAAAATTATAGCCTCGTAGCCTTGCTCTCAGACATCCTTGCACTTTTACATAGCAACAAAGTATTGCTAATCACTCTCTCATGTGAAATTTTGGTTTGATTTATTGACACTTTAAGGCCATCTTGCAATTTGAACCTAATCAAACTTAACTGCAGATTTTGCACTCCGTGTGGCTCAGGGCTTTTATTCAACAGCTTACCTCTAAATATTGCTTGTCAAGCAGGATTTTCTCTACTGCTTTGCTCTGAGCAGTTTATCTTGGGCCAATTTTGCCTAGTGCATTGGTCAAGGATTTTACAGATTTATATCTCATCTGCTAAAGATAAGGGGGAAACCCTTGAAAAAGAAGAAAAAACACACCATTATGACTGAATAATGCTCTGTTGTGCAAAATGAGTAATTTTATAATTTACCTGCCCCTTCCCCTTAGCAGATAGTTTTAATCTAAATATCAGAAAATTAAAAAGCAGGACATTTCAGGGCTAGTCTTCCACAGGGTTAATTCTCCTGTGAACACTGGAAACACATAGTGGGTTTTTTCTGTCATATGATTACTTACAAATATACGAACTGAGCACTGGAGAGCAGGCAAACATCCAGCCACACTGCAGACTTTAAAAACAGCTCCAGTTATCCAAAAACAACTGGCATGCCCTTCGAGCCTCATAGGGCTTCTCCTTGCCAGCTATCTACAAAACTCCGACTCTTTTCTCCTTTACTAGCTACATTTAAATTGTCCCACATGCTGCTTCTTGAGCACCTCTCCAAGAAGCAAGTGAGATGTTTACATCAAACAGGAGCTATGCAACAAGTGCATTTAGCCAACAAAGTATACAAGGGCTTTGGGATGTTGAAGATCCAAAAATGATGCCTGTAGCAGGAGCTTTGGAAACAAACTAAAATAGGCCAATGTGGTAAAAAAATAGCACTAATCATCATGCAAAAGGCTGGGCTGGATGAATCCCAAGCCAGAATTAAGATTGTGGGGAGAAATATCAACAACCTCAGATATGCTGATGACACAACCTTGATGGCAGAAAGTGAGGAGGAATTAAAGAACCTTTTAATGAGGGTAAAAGAGGAGAGCGCAAAATATGGTCTGAAGCTCAACATCCAAAAAACTAAGATCATGGCCACTGGGCTCATCACCTCCTGGCAAATAGAAGGGGAAGAAATGTAGCCAGTGAGAGATTTTACTTTCTTGGACTCCATGATCACTGCAGATGGTGACAGCAGTCACAAAATTAAAAGACGCCTGCTTCTTGGGAGAAAAGCAATGACAAACCTAGATAGCATCTTAAAAGGCAGAGACATCACCTTGCCAACAAAGGTCCATATTGTTAAAGCTATGGTTTTCCCAGTAGTGATGTATGGAAGTGAGAGCTGGACCATAAAGAAGGCTGATCGCTGAAGAATTGATGCTTTTGAATTATGGTGCTAGAGGAGACTCTTGAGAGTCCCATGGACTGCAAGAAGATCAAACCTATCCATTCTGAAGGAAATCAGCCGTGAGTGCTCACGGAAGGACAGATCCTGAAGCTGAGGCTCCAATACTTTGGCCACCCTTGAGAAGAGATGACTCCCTGGAAAAGACCCTGATGTTGGGAAAGATTGAGGGCACAAGGAGAAGGGGACGACGGTGGACGAGATGGTTGGACAGTGTTCTCGAAGCTATGAACCTGAGTTTGACCAAGCTGTGGGAGGCAGTGGAAGACAGGAGTGCCTGGCACACTCTGGTCCATGGGGTCACGAAGAGTCGGACACAACTAAACGACTAAACAACAACATATCCATGGAACTACAGATCATCAATGATCTTTAAATACACTGAATAAAGTATTTTCTTTGTTTTGGCATGCTATTGACCGCAGGACTGCCCCTCAACCAGAACTAGGATCCAAGGACAAAAATGTAGTGACAAATGTACTGACATAGGATAATGTCAAGCATGGTGAGGTTTCTGCATAAGAAGTCCTTGCTTTGGGGGACAGGCCTGGACAATTTGTAGCCCCATTCCCAGCCAAACACATGCCACCTCACAAGCCATGGGTTTTGGAAACTCAGATGTTTTACCCCCCCCCCCCCCCGCAGTCCCAGCCAGGCAACATAAAGTGGAGTCTGAATTCACCCCTTAATACATCCAAATGAGCTGCATTCACTTTAATGCAGACCTGGTTTAAGAACGGTGTGCAACTGAAGATCTTACCCATTATACTTGCATGCACATATACTTCTCCATGGGTGCATGCAATTTGAAGACATGACCCCATGTGTCAGGGAGGAGGAAAGGTGGGAGCCCCTCCCCCTTTTCTGAACCTTCCCAAGGGCAGGAGCACAGTGTTGATTTAGAACAGTGGTTTGCAGAGGGACATAGTCCAGAGGGGAAAAGCTGGGAAATACTGCGTGAGGAACAGCTAGAAGAGGGCACACCAGGAGAGAGACAGCTGGCAGATTCAGTGTCCTTGGACAGCATTCCTGACCCCCCTTCGCCTGAGACTAGATGGGCTTGGAAAGTGATAGAACAGAAAGCGCTACGGCAGCAAGCTCAGATTACCCGATGTAGAAGTGTCGTAGATTAATGGGGACAGAGGGAGTGAACCTTTACTGGGAGCAACACCATTTTTTAAAGAGAGAAATGCATTCCTTTGTCTCTGGCTGTGATTATTAAAGCACTTATCTGGTAAGAAGGCTCCTTTCATTTTATCTGCTTAATTACTGCCACCGGGGGTGGCATCCGATTCCCCGAAGCCTGACACCATGTATACATACATGCATTGCGATGTACATATTCTACCATCAAGTACAATGACTTGTACACAGGTTTTGTTCTATTTTCTTAAGATCAAAGCCAGTCCAAATTAAAATATCCCCTGTAGTTACTGAAATGTATTCAGCCTCAAGATCTGCCAAACCTCAAGGTAAGGTTGTCTGCCCATGGTTTGTTTTCATTTATTTCAGAAATAGAACAGTAACACCCATAACCACCCCAAAAATCAGGGTACAATATTGCAGGCTGACAAAGTTATTTCGGCACATGTGGTAGAAAACCTCACAAGCACTTGTGTCCGGAAGTGAATACAGTACAAAAATGGTAATAGCAAATTGCTGCCCTGTCGTGATGACACCAAAGTCAGCTGTCTGCTGAGTATATGTTACTACGAACCTTTATTAGGTTCCATATTATTAGAGAGCCAGTGTGGTGTAGTGGTTAAGAGCGGTAGTCTCGTAATCTGGGGAACCGGGTTGTAGCTGCTGGGTGACCTTGGGCTAGTCACGCTTCTTTGAAGTCTCTCAGCCCCACTCACCTTACAGAGTGTTTGTTGTGGGGGAGGAAGGGAAAGGAGAATGTTAGCTGCTTTGAGACTCCTTAAAGGAAGTGAAAGGCGGGATATCAAATCCAAACTCTTCTTCTTCTTCTTCTATTATTTATTCTTGACTCCTGGAGAATAAAGGGTAATTCCCGAGGACAGTGATAGGACATAGGGAGAAAAAGATGGCCTGTAAAGACTATAGCTGACATCTTGGCAGGTGGTTCTGTAACCTGGATGGAGAATGTAATAGAGATTATCATATTTAGGGGTGGGACTCCTTTGCACAATAATTATCCCAGCATTCTCCCTCCCCCCGTTTAGCACTGAAGCAGCAAATATAGACTAAATGGCTGTTCCTGTGCATTTTGCCTATTGAATAAGGGAAAGCGCTATTAACTCCTTCTCCTTGATCAAGGGATTATAATATAATAATAATTATTATTTATACCCCACCTATCTGGCTGGGTTTCCCCAGCCACTCTGGGCAGCTTCCAACAAAATATTAAAATACAGTAGTCCATCAAACATTAAAAACTTCCCTAAACAGGGCTGCCTTCAGATGTCTTATAAAAGTCTGGTAGTTGTTCTTCTCTTTGACATCTGGTTGGAGGGCGTTCCACAGGGCGGGTGCCACTACCAAGAAGGCCCTCTGCCTGGTTCCCTGTAACTTGGAACCCTTTGTTTTCCAAGCGCCCTAGAGAAACAGGAATCTTAAACCTCCAATGTGCTTAAAAGGAAATCTTCTAAGTTCCTAGCTAGGGCCAGGGATATCTTGCCCCCAGATCTTTCCTATAGGGCTTGCCTCCAGATCTTGCAGAACACAATATTTTCTGGTGCTACATTTGAGTAGAATTTTTTTCTTTTTTGGAAGGAATATGAAACTATGCAAGGCGAAAAATACAAAGTGTGCAGCCATGCAGATTTACATGTTTCCTGCTCCCCCTCCCTTTCCCAGTACAGTTGGAATTGGGTAATCGTTCATGAATGACAGAGGCTATATTGCTTTCTGGAGTATATGCCGGAGTGCAGCAAGTAATTAACATGCCTTTCCACTGTATGTTTGAGGGTATTTTGTTTCAATGAATGGAAAGTAAAGGCTGCTTGCTCTCAGGAGAGGGATTTGAAAATAGCAGCTCCACCGTTTGGATGCTGGGGCCAGAATTAAAGGCGGGGAAGAGTGCAGCCACTTCTCACCTCAGCCACAGATTCAACAGGGGTCTCAAATAGCTCTCTGCCTCAGCCCATCACTTCAATCTGCACTACAGCCATAATAATAGGGTCTCCTTCACAGGGCTGTTGCAAGGTAATACTATACATAAAGGACTCTGCTTGAAATGCACAATAAAGGCTAATCATCATCATAGGTTTTATACTTTGGTGAAGAGAAGATCACAAAATTTACACCAAGGTGTTCACAAAGGCGTCCACGAGTGACTTCTATGTTTCCCTCTGCTGCTCTGAGTCCAGAAGAAGTTAGGTGCTGCTGGAAAAAGGATTAATATACAGTGGTACCTTGGGTTAAGTACTTAAATCATTCCGGAGGTCCGTTCTTAACCTGAAACTGTTCTTAACCTGAAGCACCAATTTAGCTAATGGGGCCTCCTGCTGCCGCCGCGCCGCTGGAGGACATTTTCTGTTCTCATCCTGAAGCAAAGTTCTTAACCCAAGGTACTATTTCTGGGTTAGCGGAGTCTGTAACCTGAAGTGTATGTAACCCAAGGTACCACTGTAGAAGTATGACAATGGAACTGAGAAAGACAAGGATAGAGGTGGCTGTGCAGTTGGCAATAATAGTTTCAGTTTCCAGTGGCTACAGTCATCTGGAGACTTTGCCTCATAGGTATCTATAGATCCCTTCTCCTGAAAAAACTGAGCAACCTGAATTTGGTGGTGGAAGATTAAATTCTACCTACAAAGTAGCAATAGTTGGAAGCAGCCTAATTAGCAAGATGTGTAGTCTAGTAACCTCCTGGTTGAATTACGATAATATGTTGTTCATGTGGTGGCCCTTGAACACAACTTGCATTTGGGTTATGACTGCTTGAATATTGGCTGGTATGCCTAGGTTTCAGCAAATCACACTAATTTTTTTTATAAAAAAAAACACTTCTAAGTG
The DNA here is from genome assembly GCA_034642415.1 of Podarcis siculus. Taxonomy (NCBI): domain Eukaryota; kingdom Metazoa; phylum Chordata; class Lepidosauria; order Squamata; family Lacertidae; genus Podarcis; species Podarcis siculus. The sequence goes on from JAXCMG010000159.1 coordinate 600,974, forward strand.
TGATTTTGATTGTTCCCTGGCAAGTGGGGCTTGCATTTGGTACCTTTTAAAGTTGGTACCAAATGCAAGAAGCCCTACTGGGATTGGTTCTGCTCGGGAGCTCCAAATCAGAGCTCTGAAATGGATTCAGCTCTTGCCAAATGCAGGAGTTGCATTGCAGAATACAGGGATCTTCCTTTACAGTTTGGCTTGAGTTCAAGCTGAGCTGCGAAGGAAGAAAGGAAAGGATTGGATGATTGTTGAAGCTGGGTCAGCCAGGGCTTTTTTTTGCAGGTGGAATTCACTAGAGCTGAGTTCCTGGCACCTCTCAGTTGAGCATAGTTGCCAGTATAAGAGAACAAGGTTTATGGTGAATTCCAGCATCTATTTTTCTAGAAAAATAGTACTGGGGTCAGCTGGTGTCATGGTGGTGCCTGAGGACCAGGCCCACCAGACTATTATCCCCCTTTGCCATTGGACATAAATTTCCCTGCCCGCCAGTGCTATGGAGTGAGCATGCAAAAATACACAGGGTAGAACTTAACCTCTGGCCGCCATTTTTGGTAGCAGCTTCATGTTAAGTGTTATGTCTAATTCTGCCCTAAAATAGAAGGCAGCAAGGCTTTATGATCCCTTAGAGGAAATTGTGAATTTCTCCCTTCCTTCAACACTGAAGTAACCTCAGTGCCCTTGAGGTCATAAGAAGATGTAAATGAGAGTTTCTCAGTAGTATGGAAATTGAGAGTAGCTTACACATTTATGATGTGTGGAAAGCTCGAGGTCTTTCCTCATATATCTTATTCCACCATTCAATGAACTGCAGCTGCTTAGACCAGAGGTCTCTGCCATATATATATATATTCCATATATATGCATAGAGTTTTTTAGATCTCTTTTTTACCAGCCTGATTCCTCTTCATTAATAAGTGCAGGATAGTTAATTTTCAGCATGACTCTTACAAAAGAGCATTAACATTTGCTAGCTCGAGGGTGTCATCTTGTACCAGTTCTAATTTATAGTCTCAGGAAAGAAATCATTAAGGGCCTAAGTGAATGAGCTGTCTATTCCTAAATCAGGTCGATATAATTTGGTTAGAGGTCCCAGACCTAAAGGACAGTGAAATGGCCCACCTGAGTACAAACTGCTCTGCTGAAGTACACATCTTGGAAACACATTATAAAGATTTCCCTGGCAGACCCTTCCAATGTCAAGGCTTTAATTTCAACCTTTAATCTAGTATTATAACTGAGCATGCATCGGTTCCACTGAAACCAAACTGCCGTGTGTTCCTCTTCTCTGGTGACTAAAGCCTTTATCACTCATAAAGAGACTTTATCACCCATAAAGATGGACTTCAGTGGGGAAAGCCCAGGTTCACATCCACACTTAGGGCTTGTTCCCACTGCACACTTACCACAGTGACTGGGTCACAAAGTGATGACTACCAAGTGTCATCCTGTGCCACAAGAGATCAAACATTCCAGATCAAGTGATGAGTGGGCTTTCCCCAATATGCACCTATGGTTTGCTGGGTGTCAGGAGTTCAGGTTCCCAGCTTGATACACAGTAAGAGTAGGTCATCAAAAAGGAGGATTTATTGCAAAAACAAACAGATAGCTCCGGATGGCATTATCACTCAAGATGACCCTTCTGAAGACTCCTTCCAGTGTCTGCAGAATAGATTGAACTGGCATCCCTTGCGTCTCTTGTTTTGCTTCCGATCTAGGAGCCCTCCCATTCACCGGCTCTTTGGACTGATTGGATTAGCTCCAATCTCTTCCTGCTCTGACCCACTGTCTCTGTGCCTGTTCGCTCCTGTTTGTGCTTCCTGAGAGCTTTAGCTGGGTTCCCGTCCACTACAGCCTTATCAGCTTGCCGTTCAAGGTCAGGAGGAGGCGAAGCCTGCAGCTGTCGGTTCTCCTCTGCCTGAGTGAAATCCCAGTCTCTCTGTTCCTGGCTGCTTTTTGCAGCCGGCTGCAAACCTTCACTTGAAGCTGGCGTGTTCATGACACCGGCTCTTGGTTTAGCTAGCATTTCTAAAACTAATTATGGAACTTGAGTATGCATGGTTCCTTTGCATCTTTTCCTTCCTCTACATTGATTCAACCCTACTTGCAATCATATAAAGAGTGCCTTTGCAATGTTTTTTAATCAAAGTGCTTTTGGGGGCTTTGCATCCAACTTGCGAAGGAGGTGGGGCATGGGGAGAACAAAGGTTTGCATGCCAGGCAGCAAGGGTAGGCTCAAGAAAGGATTTAAAAGCTTCCCCTGCTTCTTGCTAGCCTTCTTTGGATTTATCACATTGCCCACCCACACTTAGGTTCCCAGCATAGAAGCAGGTGGTTACTTAGGAGGCAGCCAGCAGGAATGATTTACCTCTTCACATTGGCACAAGGAAAATTGAGCTCGTGTGCATGTGTGTTTTGTTTTGCTTACTCTGTCTTGATATGATTGTACATATATTTGCATCAAAGCTCTGAATCTGGGGATGGGGAAGATGAGAGCAATTAACCCCCCACTCCAAATCTCTGGGACATGACATAGCACTGCCCCAGGAAAACAGCCACAGTAAACATACCACCAGTTCAAGTGATAGCAAGGGAGTTTTCTTATTTTTCAGGAAAAGGGCAGGAGGGAAGGGAGTAAAATTTTGGCCACTTTCTATATATGAGATGCATATTGTACAAATCCATGTCTTTCTCTCCCCCCCCCCACCTTGACATTAATTTTCTGGAGACAATTTCGCACCAGACCAACTTTCAGTTTTTCAAAAACCTTTGGGTGAAATATTTCAGCCCAACACTCATTTCTTCCATGTGTTGAACACGAATAATGCAGGGAGTGGGAAGACACAAGGGAACTGAAGGAAGCAGCAGCTTTGAAAATCATGCATTCAATATACAAAATTCAGAAATTAGGAAGCACACTCGGAAGGATTCCTACTGGGTTGGTCCCAAATGGAAACAACGACAGCTAATTCAGAACTTCAACATCTAGGGAGAAATTCAGTTGAGGAGAATTTTAGAACATGCTTATTTCAGATACCATGCTCTTTAAAGGAACTATTTCACACATTGAGCAGCCAGGAGGAAAGTGAGAAATCCAGTGTCATATATGCATGGTTGAAGTATTCCACAGATGTAAAGTTGCTGCTTGGGTGACCTGGAATAAGTTTTGAAGAAAAAGTCTACTTCTTTCTTCTTGATTATATGCATTGCAGAAAGCACCACCTTAGATGAAGCCTTTCTTCCCATGTGCCTCATGATTTTCTGGGTTAATGTATTAGATAAAATAAAATACATTATGATGCAGCGATATTGAAACACCTTTCTGAATATAAATAAATGAATCATGGTTTTTTTGTGCACACTCCCCCTACCATTATTTGGTACGCGTTATTTGGTCAGGAAGCTGCACCACGAAATTCAGAATAGTGCAAATTTCAAAGGATGGCAGTGTTTCATTTTGCATTTTGCTTTAGGTGGTGCAAATTAGGTGGATTCACAACAAAATCCTAACCAAACCGAATTTCTCCTCCATTTCTGTGTTCACCTTTTTTTTGGGGGGGGGGGGCACACTCTTTCAATGCCATTCACAATTTCCCAACTCTGCATTGCCCCTTTATATTAATTCCCTCTCCTCCAAAACAAATTGAAGTCTCCAAAAACAGCATAGCTTTTCTTCACAGCTTGTTGAGCATAGTTGTTATCTGGCAGCAACCAGAGGAAGGCTTGTGCTTTTAATATCCAAGGCCATTTGAATGATCGACATGTATTTAACGGCATTGTTTTATTGCAAGACTAGAAGTAATCATTTGACGTGGTAGATTTTGCTATCAGCTTTGGCAACATATTACATTTACATTAATCTCTGGGCATGCTAGGAGCAACAAAACCTGTTCCTTTGCCATTAAATGCCAGCACAAGCTGCCTTTTCTCTCTCCCTTTTTGGAACTGACAACATGGCTGCCAGCTGTTTCCTAGTATAACTCATATCAGAAATGATGGGCTTGGTTTGCCTTGTACTCAAAAACCATGCCCATGGCTGCTGGCACACTGATAGAGATCTGTACTTCTCTTTTTAGGGGCGTGTGCCCATTTTGCCTCGGCCTTCTTGCGTTCCTTGGAATCTCACCAAACGAAAAGGAGGACCTGTTTGGAACCCTTGCCTTGCCTCAATTGTATTTGTGGTTTATTAAGTCCTTGTCCGGGATACAAATAAATCTTGGTATCACCCATCTGCTGTTGCTTTTTAAAAGAAAAATCTCAACGACGCAATTAATTGTCTTGTAGTTTGAGTTTCCTTGCCAATTTCATCGGCCGTTTCAACTCCAGCCAACTTTTTAGGAAAAGCTGCTGCTGATAACAGAAGATACTAAAAACAATTTAAAGTGAACGAGATTGCTTTTGGTCTATCAGTGGATAATGCTTGGATGTGTTCTTGCTTGGTCATTCCAAGCAAATTTATTGTACTTGCAATCACCACTCCAGATGGCAAGCTGGAAAAATCAGCTCCTAGCTTTGCACTGGTTATTATAGCAATTCCTATAACACTTCTTTATTTTTTATATGTGTGATCATTGCCTGTAGCAACTTAACTCTTTGTCCGTATTCTTGCATAGAACTAGTTTTTAAGCAGTATTACTTCCAAGCACCACTCGCTACTTGAATGTGCCTCCTGTATATCTATTCTTCAATAGGCTAGTAAAGGTAAAGGTAAAGGGACCCGACCATTAGGTCCAGTTGCGGCTGGCTCTGGGGCTGTGGCGCTCATCTCGCTTTATTGGCCGAGGGAGCTGGTGTACAGGTTCTGGGTCACATGGCCAGTATGACTAAGCTGCTTCTGGTGAACCAGAGCAGCGCACGAAAACGCCGTTTACCTTCCCACCGGAGAGGCACCTATTTATCTACTTGCACTTTGACGTGCTTTCGAACTGCTAGGGTGGCAGGAGCAGGGACCGAGCAACGGGAGGTCACCCTGTCGCGGGGATTCAAACTGCCAACCTTCTGATCGGCAAGTCCTAGGCTCTGTGGTTTAACCCACAGCGCCACCCGCGTCCAATTGAGTAGTCAATAGGCTACTCAGCACTGATTAATTAAGCATGGCATGTGACTAAGTCAAACTTAAGTGTAGTAGTAGTAGTAATAATAATAATAATAAGCACTCACACTTTACATTGTGGGTGCCCTTTGCGGGATTGTGCATGGTGCTACAGTTCCCAGGGGGCTTACTGGCAAACAGGGGCTGGCTTGCCTCTCAGTGTTAATTTTTGGAGGTTCACGCCCAGCCTCAGTAATCAAGTTTCTTGCTGGGAGGTGGGGCCAGCCCCATTTATAAATAAGAGGTAGAGCCGACAATAGCCAGGCTCAGGAGATTCACTCACCCTCCCCTCCCTTAGTTTAATGTTTTCTTGTTTGCAGGTTAACTTTTTCTTCCTGTTTAGCGGGCGCTGCTACGGTCTTTGACTGGTTGCTGTTGAAGGACCCAGAAGAAATTTCCCTGCATTGGCAGGTTTTGTCTTCCCCATAGCAATTCGTCACAACTTTGGCGGTTATGGCCTTGGGTGGAATCCTTTAGTCTTTTCTTCCCCATATGGGGGGGGGGGGCGTGAAGTGGTGACCTACCCCCCTGCGGCAGCAATTCCAGGACCCCCTCTTAAAGGGGCTATATATATATATTTATGAGTGTCACTGGCCATACACTGAAAGGTTGTCAGTGAACTACCCTGCATGTGGGGATATGGGCTTGGCTGCCTGCTACACTTACGTCTCGCAGAGCACCCTCATATCCCATATACTCTGATGAGCCCCAGTTCCCCCCGGCTGGGGGGCTGGGAGGGATACACGCCCAAGGCCTAAGCCAAGGTCTTCCTACATTCGGAAGTTTAATAAAGTTGTGGCCTAATTTTAATTCCATGTAATGTGGTAGAGTCTTTATTCCTTCCTTATCATCCCTGGGGGCTGGGGCTGTCACTGCCAGGTCATGTAATAAGAATAAGAATAAGAATAAGAATACATTTTATAAAGTGTTCAATCTCATCATGGAGATGATTGCATTTATAGAAGAGTCACGTTTGGCAACATTTGCTATCTGAATATGAAGTACTGCATGGCACTTTGATACTATGTATGATTTTTATATCCCCTATATCCCACATTTTTACCAAGAGTTAACAGAAATGTGTGTGGTTCTATCTTCCTTTTATCCTTTTATTCCTTTTATCCTCTCAACAGTAACCATGTAACCAGGTTAGCAAAGAACACCATGTGAGCTTCATGGCTGAGTGGGGATTTGAACCCAGATCTCCCCAATTATTCTATACCATGCCAGCCCATGGATGAAGAATATTTTTCAGCCTACACCTTTGTGTCTACTGAAGATACACACACAAACACATTCTTTTTACTCACATTTATGTTAGTAGTGGTCAATATGAGCAATAGTCTTTCTCTCAATTAGCTTCCAAGGTGGCCAATAAAGGTAGACTTGTCCATGAAGTTGTCTAATCTTTTTCTGAAATCCATATGGAATAGTAGTCTTGGGGCAATAAAATGGTTTCCTCCATCTGACTCTGCCTATGCTTCATTCTGCTTTGATTTATACCCTGTTAGGGTGCCTGAAACCATAGCAAAGTGAGCTTGTCACATGGCGGCAATATTAAAGAGGTTCCTTGATTTTAAATGATGTTTTGAATCTCATTTGACTGGTGTTTTGAATTTGAATGTATGTTGTCGGTTAGTTTGTTTTCAGTTTTCACATTTTATTTGGTTAGATGTCTTATACGAAGATTGACAGCTCCTTTATAGTACTTCAGTGAAACACATAGGAAATACTTTGGATCTCAAAACAGGAAAGAAATGACAAAAGTTTAAATGGGGGGAAAAATCCATAATGAAACATTTATTTCCTGACCAGGTACATTCTTGTGAATCCACTTCTGAATTTGTCTTGAAACTTACATAGTAGGTTATGTTTTTCAGGCAGAATTTCTTTTATATGAAGTCTGAAAAATGCAGCAGATGTTGGTTGACTGAGCAAAAAATTGAATTCCACCTTGAAGAGGAAAAATTAACCAAAATATTAAGTAGTTTTGATACCACCCTCTTATTAGGAGGCTTTCTTCTGTTTACTACTGCTGTTGAAATAATAACATATAATTAATATTATTTCATCCATTTATATTGTTACAAAGGTAGCATGCCAGCCCCCAATCTCTGCCGAGTGGTGCACAAGATTCCAGGGGATATCAGGTTCTCACCTGGGGTTGTGTTTCCTTTGAGAATCAAGACGCAGTGGAATTCAATATATATGATGGGTTAAACCACAGAGCCTAGGACTTGCTTATCAGAAGGTTGGCGATTCAAATCCCCACGACGGGGTGAGCTCCCCTTGCTCGGTCCCTCCTCCTGCCGACCTAGCAGTTCGAAAGCACGTCAAAGTGCAAGTAGATAAATAGGTACTGCTCCGGCGGGAAGGTAAATGGTGTTTCCGTGCGCTTCTCTGGTTCGCCAGAAGCGGCTTAGTCATACTGGCCACATGACCCAGAAGCTGTACGCCGGCTCCTTGGCCAATAAAGCAAGATGAGCGCCACAACCCCAGAGTCGGCCACAACTGGACCTAATGGTCAGGGGTCCCTTTACCTTTATCTTAAATATGGTTTATTCACATGTATGCAACCTGAGTGTAGGTGGAGGAAGTTGCAGCTGTTACAGCATTGTCCTCTCAAGAGTGTTTGTCCCTGCTTCTCTCATGGCTTCAGCCAGCTTGAGTCTAGAGTAGCCAACCATGTTCTCCAGTCTCTTGGTTGCTGCCTCTTCAACCAGCAGCTAAGATAGTTCAGGGCTGCTTCTTCTTCTTCTTCTTCTTCTTCTTCTTCTTCTTCTTCTTCTTCCTCCTCCTCCTCCTCCTCCTCCTCCTCCTCCTCCTCCTCCTCCTTCGCACGCTCTGCAAAACACAGCCCTACCTTTCAGCCTCAACTATTCCCAGCTTCTTGCAAAAAGCACAAAATCCTCCTTTGACATTGCATCCAGTTACCTTGGTAACCTTCCAAATCTCCTCAGAGCAGGGTCTTTTGCATTATCAATGGCACTTAATGGCCCAGTATTGTTGATTAATAACCTTGCACTTGGCTAGCCCAGCCAGGCCGTTTTGCATGTGCTAACCTATAAATTCCTCTGCACCTTGTATATTCCCTTCATATCGCACATATTATGTAAATACTACCATTTACTAATTTCTGCTATGCACCAACAGACCCCAAATCTGTAACAGTATCAACCATATATAGCAAAACATAGACCTCTCTGATACTTGTTATTTGCCCCAGGAATTCTTATTATTCACCTTGACAAATGCAGAAAATAAACCCATGTTTTTTTGTTTCTTTGGATTGTTAACGGCGAATATTAATTTCATTGACACAGGGATCTGTTAGGTTCACTGTTTATCTGAAGCCGACCAGAAAATTCCTCCCCCTATTATTCTATTGCTGATTTGACAACCTGTATGATTTGTAGATCCCTTGTATCAGTGACAGTGAGCCAGATGGAAAGGCCTTAACATGTTTCTGACAAATAACTAACATAATGTCCCCTGATGATGATGTTTTGCGCCATCTCTTCAGCAAACACTGCTCAGTTTTCCCTTGAAAATGTCAGCAGCTGGAATTTGAGCTGGTGACTAATAAGTCTGAATTAATTGCTGCTGTTAATTTTAATTGGGATTCAAAATGATCCAGTTTGGCATATATTTAAACTACTAATTAAAGTTCACTCTCTGTATTCATATTATATGAAGCAATTACATGATAGCGTATCTCTGAGTTCAGGTGCCCAGGAACAGAGAATGCGGGAAGGAAGGCTGTTCATTGCAGTAATCAGTATGGTGCATTTAACTTCATTGACATTTTACAGAATGCAACTGACACTTCAGTCCTAAGCTTCTGTGCTGGCGCATTGTTGTAATATGGCTTGATCATCATGTTCTGTAACTTTGAGCTGATGCAGCGCCTCATGTTCCCCATCCGATTACCTCCTCTGTTGACATAGCATGCCTTAGGATTAGGCTCTAAGGAGTCAATAGTGAAAGAAGCATTTCAATCGCAAGTGAAGGATTTGATGAGGTGTGCAGTCTTTGTCTGGTTCCTTTCTTCTTAGTTGTGACTGTCTAATATTTTACACTGTAAAGTTGGTAACGCACAATGCTTCAAAGGTCTTGCTTCAGAGACCATTCGGCAACATGAAAAAGAAAATGCATATTAGGAGAAACGCACAGAAAAATTGTGCACAAAATTTCAAGTGGACTTTTTCTTTTTTTATTAAAAAAACCCTCAAAGACTGATGAACAAATGGCACAAGCTATGCTTAAAACTGGGCAAGTTAGAAACCCAAATTAACAGATTCAGTCCCTCCCAATCTAACTGCAGTGGGGGAAAGGTAATTTCAGAGGTAATGAAGCCTTAATCTTTACCCAGACCCTGCTTAAGACCCCTCCAAATGACCCCTTTCTTGTTCTGATTAGGCTTGGAAAAAGCCTTCTGTTGGTTGCAATAGTGGCCTTTCTTTCTGGATAGACTTTCTTTCAAGTCTAAATACAGTGGGGTATTACTTGGGATGGACTAGCTCTTGCTGATAGGTATCCTGCTATGCAGGGCAGAATGTCCTTGTGGGAAGTGACCTTTGGTGGCCTTTTTTGTTGTTGTTTAGTCGTGTCCGACTCTTCGTGACCCCATGGACCAGAGCACGCCAGGCACCCCGTCCTCCACTGCCTCCCGCAGTTTGGTCAGACTCATGTTTGTAGCTTCGAGAACACTGTCCAACCATCTCATCCTCTGTCGTCCCCTTCTCCTTGTGCCCTCCATCTTTCCCAACATCAGGGTCTTTTCCAGGCAGTCTTCTCTTTTCATGAGGTGGCCAAAGTATTGGAGCCTCAGCTTCACGATCTGTCCTTCCAGTGAACACTCAGGGCTGATTTCCTTAAGAATGGAGACGTTTGATCTTCTTGCAGTCCATGGGACTCTCAAGAGTCTCCTCCAGCACCATAATTCAAAAGCATCAATTCTTTGGCGATCAGCCTTCTTTATGGTCCAGCTCTCACTTCCATACATCACTACTGGGAAAACCATAGCTTTAACTATATGGATCTTTGTTGGCAAGGTGATGTCTCTGCTTTTTAAGATGCTGTCTAGGTTTGTCATTGTATGCAAATCCTCTGTGCAACACCTTACCCATTGCATTTTGTTAGTAGACAGATGTTCACGAAAGAGCAAAGCCAGATTTTGATTTCAAGTTGTTAGTAGACAGGGAAAACTTAAGGCAAAGAAAAGCAGAAACACAGTGATTCTACACACCCACCTGCAGTCCAATGGGGACAGTTAATTGCTATAGTTTGCTCAAGATTTGGGGGAAATGTGAATTCTACCTTGCTCGTGTGTTTTAGAGTATAGCCATTTGGGCTGTAACCAAATGATGTACTTGCATGACCTGTGCCACAAACTAGATTAATAATGAGCACCCATATCAGAGTGCTCTGTAGATTGATAGCTATAGTCTTATATGTCCTAACCTCTTATGATCTTCCACTCCCGTCTAATGTTCCTAACCATTCTTTTAGACTTCCCTAGTTTCCTTTAGGTTCTTTATAGACTTTTAACTCTTTTTAGTTTTTCAAATCATTTTTCAGATTGCGCCTCTCCCCCCTTATGCTGGTCTTTGACTGTAATAAAGATTTGATTTGATGTACTTGCATGTGCATGAATTTGCATGTATATGGAACAGCCCTTCTTCTCTTAAAAAGCTGGAAAATTGCCCACTGCTGTCACTCGATTGGTGTACTGTGCCACAAAAATACTTTCCCTTTCTTGTATGAGTTTTCCCTCGGCTGCACATGCTCTTGATTTTCTTTGGTAGGGAGCTTCAGTGTGATTACTTTACGGCAAAGATCCGTCCAAACGTTTGTTGATATTATTCCAAAGTCGTCTGACCAAAGTGCCAGTTAGGTGGCGATAGTGCAACCTGCCAAATATGCTGTCTTTTCTGTGGTTGGCTGAAAAGCCATTTGTGTAAAGCTTTATGATGAGAAATCTTTACAAAGAGCCCTCTCCTAATTGCTACAGTGAAGAGGCAACAGCCTTCTGCGGTAGCTCCTCCCTCTTGTGTTCTCTAAGCCTATCGCCTTTGAGGTAAACAAATGAAAGACAACTTTCCGGACAGATGGCTATGTTGTCTCCGCATTCTAATTCACATGCAAACTTTGTAAACAACTCTGTTTTGGCCATATGTACAGCTTTTCATATTCCCAAAACAAAAATATTCCGAGGGTTTCTCACAGTGCAATATTATTAAATGCGCCTATATCAGGTGTTTATGGGAAGACTTTGTTTCCCTAACTTTAGCATCATAGTTGAATGCAAAGCTGCAATGCAATCACAGGCAAGGAAGCTATATTTTATAATAATAATAATAATAATAATAATAATAATAATAATAATAATAAT
>JAXCMG010000159.1:612457-713541 GCA_034642415.1 Podarcis siculus
ATAATAATAATAATAATAATAATAATAATAATAATAATAATAATAATAATATTTATACCCCACCCATCTGGCTGAGTTTCCCCAGTTACTCTGGGCAGCTTCCAATCGAGTGTTAAAAATAATACAGCATTAAATATTAAAAACTTCCCTAAACAGTGCTGCCTTCAGATATCTTTTAAAGATAAGATAGCTGCTTATTTCCTTCACATCTGAAGGGAAGGTGTTCCACAGGGCAGGTGCCACTACCGAGAAGGCCCTCTGTCTTCTGTCACTTCTCAAAATGAGGGAAGATTCTCCTGATGGTAATTTATAAGGTGTCCATGAAATGAAATATGCAAATTTTAATTACTTAGCAAAAAGGAAGCGATGTCTTAGGTGCCTATCCAATGTTAGCCATAGCATAGAATTCTAGCAGGTCTACGCTGAATATGACTAATATTGAATATCAATCTATGATGTGACATGCTAAGTATCTGCTGGCTTTTTTTCACCTAGATATCAAAATTGAGCGCCCCTTTCTAAAGAGTTGAGCTGAACAGAACACACAAATATGCACACCTCTTGACATTTCCCTTTCATGAAAATTTACAGAATGGAGAGAACATGCAGTGAAATTGACAAATTATACAAAATCTGACTACCTCTGCACAGTTAGCCAGATAAATCAACCTGTCCCTAGACTGCGGGTAAATAATTAGGTTTTCTTTTGGCAGGGGGCTTCAACATGGTCAATGGTCAGGCATGATGGAAGCTGTAGATGAGAACATCTTGATAACGCCAAGTTAGGTACCACTTAGCTACTTAATCTCCATGCATAATCCTGTAGCTATAATTCATGGTACTACTACTAATAGACATATACTTATTGGGTTGTATCTGATATGTCATATTCAAAGAAGACCCATTGAAATAAATAGGCATAAGCAAGACTGTCTGTCTATTGAAATAAATGGATCTACTCTTGAGAACGAAATAGTTGGATAGATTCCACTCTGACAGTGAAAAGACATTATACAAATTAATGTCCATATTGAATTTCTGACTCCTATATTATAAAATAAATGGAGTCCAACGTTTCTCAAAATATTATTGCCAAGATAAGATAGGACAAGACAAGAAAACCACACTTCCTTGTTCTTTCCAAAATTATTTTCAATTTCACTAATGCATTCATGTTATATTCCTAATCTTTCAGTCTGACATCATTTAAGGAACCGTGACTTTTCTTGAATTAAAAAAATAATCAAACATGTTTCTGTCCTTCTGTTATGTCTTGATAGCAAGTGATAAGATGTTCAGTGTTGCAGTTTGGTGTTGACAATGTGATAGATATAACATATTTCATATGCATTTTTCAGCAGTATCTGAAAATGGAAAATTTCATGTACATCAACAAAGCCTGTGAACATATCCCTAATTACTGTAGCTTGCTTAATTTATTTCAATTTTTAATTTTTTAGAAAAGAATACTTTATCACTATTTTATTCATGTAACTTGGGTCTTGAACCAATTTGGGCTTTAATATCACTCCTGCCGTAGGTGGCATAATAGCAGTAAGTATCATCAGTGTGGCTGTGAAATTGGAATTGGAGGCGAGTGCTGAATGCATCCCACAGTTGCAACCTCTGTACTAACACTGGCGGGTTTAAGCAATCACCAGAGCTCTATTTCAACCACGTCTGGAGTGGCATGTAATAAGCAGTAGTGATCTGAATGGTTGAGCAGAGAGCTGTGGAGCCACCCTTCTTTCCTGACACAAGCAACATAGCTGCTTTCCTGGAGGGAGTGACAGTGACGTCCCATGGTCCCATTATGCTGGCCTGAGACAAACCACTCACGACTACTCAGCATTTGTTTTGCATCTGTAAAATGGGATTAATAAATTACCTATTTTACATGGGTGTTCAGATGATGAATTAGTTGCAGAAATCCAGTCATCTGACCCTGATAGAATCATTTATATTACCCTCTTACATTGTTTACGTGGCTGTTTCTAAATTACTTCTGGGATACTTCAGGTGTTCTACTGAGGCATCTAATCATAAGCCTGCATTTTATTAATGTTTGATCAGGGCTTGTATATTAAAAAAGGGCTTAAAGATTTTCAAATGTTTCATGCCAGGCAGAAGACTAGCTGCTTAGAGAACCTTGGGCAATGTTTTTCCTCCTAGACAAGGGGCCCCTTGATTTATAGCAGAAAACAATTCTCAAAGTCGTAAAAGGGGGAATTACAGGCTGAAAGCGAGGACACGGACCCTACATGTTACAGAAGATAAAAAAGCAGAGATAAACATAATTAGGAATGAGTAAATAGTAAAATAATACCAATGTGCCTCCCAGTAAAATGAGCCATATCTTTCTAAGGTTAAAAAGGCCAAGAGCAATGGAGAAGCATCTAGCTGGCAGAAAGAGAGCATTTTTGGGAAGTCTTTCTTTCTTAAACTGAGAGAGTTAAAGAGCAATAAATGTTGGATGTTGGGAAGAGCTAATGGGAAAAGCAGCTGGCTGAAGGGGGGGGTGTAAACTGAAGAGGCTTCTTTTGAAGTTGTCTTTTACTGAGTTCCTTTATTACTTTACAAAGACCTTATTCCTTTTAAAAGGCTACCTATGTTATGTATTAAATATATTGGCTTAAATGTAATTATGCAAAGGATTTAAGAAATGCTAGATTCTTATTTCATATAGTTGTAAGAGTTGTATTTATCCTGAAATTAAGTCAGCCACCAGCCTAGCCCCCCTGCCAGACAGGAAGACGCCATTGAGCACTCATGACAAATGGTTGTCAGGCATTTGTTTAGAAACCTTCAAATGAAGGAGATCTTTCAATGTTGATGTGAACTCAAGATCCTTGACATATGTTTAAGATAAAAATTTAAGATTAACCATTTGTTTTAGAAGGCAATAGGGCAAGGAGGGCAAGAGGTGAGCTGGTAATTAAGATTCCTTGTTGAGACACATGTAAGATATATTACTACTTATTTGTCATTTATAAATAGAAGAATATATAGCTCTTTGTGTTCCATATAAGGACAGGAGGATATGGGTGTATCTTTTGTGATTGGTTCTAGCAAACAACCAATAGGAATTTAAACCAGGCTGATTGGACAGAGGCAGCCACAGGAGGAGCAAAGGGGGCTGGATTAAGGGAATATAAGTGCTGGCCAGAATGGCAGGAGGGCAGGCCAGAGCTTGGTAACCATATACCACTGTGCCTCTCATTTATTTGTCTGACAAATAAATTATTATTTTAATTTCTCTATTGCTGCGTTGAATATTTCATTCCAGCTAAGCGTTAACCACAAGCAGGGTGCTACACTACAATCTAGTACACGTAGGAAAACTAAGGCCCAGGGGCCGGATGCGGCCCAATCACCTTCTCAATCCAGCCTGCAGATGGTCCGGGAATCAGCCTGTTTTTACATGAGTAGAATGTGTCTTTTTATTTAAAATGCATCTCTGGGTTATTTGTGGGGCCTGCCTGGTGTTTTTACATGAGTAGAATGTGTCCTTTTATTTAAAATGCATCTCTGGGTTATTTGTGGGGCATAGGAATTGGTTCATTTCCCCCTCCCCCCCAAAAAATATATAGTCCGGCCCCCCACAAGGTCTGAGGGACAGTGGACCAGCCCCCTGCTGAAAAAGTTTGCTGACCCCTGATTCTAGTGTGTTTAAGCCAATTAAATTCAATAGACTTCATTGTTCTTACTGTGCATCAATTTGTGGTCAATGTTTTCAAATATTCACTTAGTGCTGTGTAAGAGAAAGGTCTGTATCACATACAAGGTTCTTGTGTTAGTTCACAAAACCCTACACAACTTGGGCCCAAGAACCACCTGCCCAGGCAACAGAGAGCAATATATCTGCCGCCGGCTTGGCTGCAGGAGTTGCCAGAAGGAGTTGCCAACTGTTTTAGGGACTCCACTCCAGATTTGTTTAGTGTTTACTCCTTAGCCTTTGTCCCTCCCAAAGATATCCCACAAAGCAGTGGAGGTTTAGGATCAGCGTTTTCCTTCTCCTAGATGGGCTAACTTCCCAGATGGAGGAGCCCCACCTGTCCCTCACTTCCCTCTACAGCAGCCTTTCTCAACCTGTGGGTCCCCAGATGTTGTTGAACTACAACTCCCATCACCCCTAGCTAGCAAGGCCAGAGCTCAGGGATGATGGGAGTTATAGTCTAACAACAACTGGGGACCCACAGGTTGAGAACCGCTGCTCTACAGCAGGTGCAGAAACCAGCTTCTTGACCGTTGGGCCCATTATTGGTCTCATCCACTCAATCCACCAGAGTCTGTATTCACACACAGGGCTTGAAACTCACTGGTTACCCTCACCTGGTTTAGCTGGCCAGTCAAAGCCACTACCACATGCTGAAAGCTTCTAGGAGCCACAGGTGAGAATTGAGTGCAGGGTGAGGACCAATGGTGGAAAAACTTTTCCAGAAGGAGCATAAGGTATCCCTCCAACATAACATGGGCTGAAAACAGTTCCCTGCTGACTTTACCCTTAATCACATTCCCGGGATTGCTACAGTGATATGCGTCAAATGGCCCTTAGTGCAAGTCATTTAAAAATGTTCACGGCAACACAATGTTCATTTTCACAGTCAGCAGTATTTATGGTACTTGGGGATGAGCAAATCTGGCAATTGTGGCTTCTCTCCCATTTCTCAGTGTCTATAGCACGAAGTTTTAAACAGAGAGAGGAAGGGAGTTGGAATACGGAAGGCAAACGCTTAGCAGTATAACAGATGAAGAGGAATGAAACTGGAGTGCTTTTGAATGGTGCTCCGGGAAGGGAAAGGGGGTGGTGAATTACATAGTTACTCAATTAACCTCTGAAGGGGGCTGATTCCTGAACTGTCTCCTATTGCCCTGAAATTCCAAGAGTTGTTTCCAGACCAGAAATTTACGTTGTGCTAATTGCTGGTTTCTCTTGCAAGTTTAAAGGACAATGAAACACTTTCCTCCTGATTTCAGGTTTTCAGACCTGCTTCTTGTTAAAGCATATTATCAAACCAAATTTGAGAAAATCTAGTCATTATAGGCTACGCTTTTGTCCCTTTACAGTGCTAAAGTGACTTCGCTCGAGTAGCTTCTTCCAAGGTAATCCCAAGAAGTGGAGCTGTTTGAAGCTACTGAGACTTCCCACCCCTCGCTTCTTAAATGTGGAAAGACTTGCTACTTGCAATTGCGTCAAAATTGAAATTTGGTGTTGGGTTGTTCTTCACATAAATAGGAGGTCTGAGGAAAGCCAGTTGGAATTATGAGAGGATTTCCTGGGGAGTGGCCAGATTGTGTGTTGGTCACATATCAGCCTAGAACAAAATTTTATGACAATGTGGAGCTTCACTTTCAAGCAAAACGCCTGAGAAATTTTGAGGGAAGCTAAAAGAGTTTCAATGAGAGTAGTAAAATTTCCCAAGGCAGGTCTACCCATCCCCATTCCGATATTTTACTGGGATTCCTATGCTGTCTATGTATTAAAGCCACAATTAGCTTTCTTCTTCATACATAAATGCTCATTTGGCGCCTGCCATTTAAACTTCTATGCTGAATGAATTGAAACGATTATTATTTGTCTTCAAGGTTTTCAGGGAAATCGTCTCCCCCTCAATGTCATTCTGCCCTTGCTATCAGACTGCCTATCTATGAAGGGGAGGCAGTTTCACAAAAGTCCACAATACCCACTATTTTTAATTTGGTTGACTGCATGCCATTCTTTACAAATAGTATCAGAACAACTGGTTACTGAATAAAATATGTGAGGGTTTATTTCATGAGTTCATGATGTGATTCTCATAGTAATTTTCCCCCATGCCTGTATTACTTGCAATCTATCTTACCAAGCTCCTCGCAGATACAGTAACTTCCAAACTAATGTATACGCTCCATTTATAAAGGGAATAAATCATGACCAAATGCAATTTCTCTGTTGGAAACACTTTTTATTTGTGGTGAAAAGAGGATGCAGATGAACTATAAAGTAATCTAAATATTCCTGCTTTGTAATCAGATGCATAAAGAAGATTAGTAATAGAGAAGTTTCATGCTTTGAAACTAAATTGACTTGGATTCCCCACCCCCACCTCAATGTATCTTAGAGATATTCATATTAGGAGCCTTCCAGCAGAATCCTAGATGCTATGGAGTAGATACCAGTGCCATGGAATTAAATGGGGCTCATTCAGTGAATTGTCGTACTTTGGAAATATGCTAAGTCCCATTGAGTAAAGCAGTATTTGTCAGCAAGCATGCATGGGATTAGGGGACGCAGGTAGCACTGTGGGTTAAACCACAGAGTACAGCTTCCGGGTCATGTCGCCAGCATGACTAAGCCGCTTCTGGCGAACCAGAGCAGCGCACAGAAACGCCGTTTACATTCCCGCCGGAGCAGTACCTATTTATCTACTTGCACTTGATGTGCTTTCAAACTGCTAGGTTGGCAGGAGCTGGGACCGAGCAACGGGAGCTCACCCTGTCACAGGGATTTGAACTGCCGACCTTCTGATTGGCAAGTCTTAGGCTCTGTGGTTTAACCCACAGTGCCACCCGTGTCCCAATCAGCCACAAATTCACTCTTAAAAATGCTGGATTTGCTACAAGCAGAAACCGGGATGATGGTGGTATACATGCAACACAAATTAAAATATTGAGGATCCATTCAAGAGCTTTCACAAAAGTTGGATTTTTTGCAGTAGAAGAAAAAGGAGGGTTTTTTTTAAAAAAAAAATCATTCTGGAATACTAGCTGAATAATGGAGAACAAAACAAAAGCAACTGTACCACTATAGATGGTTAGCGCAGAAAGTCCCCTAATCACCAACTTTTGCACTTCCCCAGTGCTCTACTGCAGTTGTTGGCTCAAAACATATTGCAAAAACATTATTTTGAGAGAGAAAATGCATTCAGAAATGCACACTCAGGATTGCACACTTTGAGAGAAAATATGTATGCTTAGAAATGTATAATTAAAAAAGGCATTTTGGAGCAGATTTTTTAAAAAATTGCAGATTGGTGCAGAAACTGATGGCGTGGATTTGGGGGTGATTGCATGTGAAAGAGAAATGGACAGGAAACAGAATTATTCATCCATCTTTACTTAGAGCACATGAAAGGGTCTTGGCACCCAGTATGTAAAACTCCCTACTCTCATTTGATCAGGCTGTCTGTTACTCCGCCAGTGCCCTTTCACTGCTGTGGTTCCTTTCCCTGCAAGCCTTTCGTTTAAAGTGCTGCACAGGTTTTCTGAATAACCCTGGCCTTCTCCTTTAGTTTCATTTTTGCGTGTGCCTTACTGCTGCTTATTGTATTTTATTGAATATTGTTTCAGTGTCAGACTGAAGGAAGCCATATTTATGTAGTCACATAGGGCTCTTCTCTCCATGGGGATGTGAACCTTGATGGACCAGGGTTCTGATTTCTATGGAGGGTACCCTACACTAGAACATTTTTATTTGTGTGGTCCTCTGTCAGATTGATGACAATCACATACCACCAGGTTTGCGTGCCTGGCATACGCATTGGCATCTGTGGTGTAGGGCTAGCCCATACATTCTTCTTTTGTACATTTGGTTTCCATGGGTACCAAGCACCTGAACAAAGCTGTTATTCCTGTTTTATTGGTTGTTTAGGGTGCCTCCATTTTGGAGGGGGGACAAATACGGGTCCCTATACAAAATAAACAAACAGATTAAGGCCTTAGCTGCACCTGAAGACCTTATTGTGTAGGGTGGGAAGCATCATATAGTGAGGAAGATTCCATTTTTGGGTGTGCTGGCTTTTGAATGTGTGGTTTCACTGGGCTATTATGTGTTAGTTTTAAAAATCGTGTTTATGCTGGTTACCTGCTGAAACCCAGTGTGTGCAATCTCCATATTTGACAGCACCCTGGAAGGCATCTGCATGAGCATGAGCCTCCTGAATTTCAATTCCATCCCTGTTAGTTCAGGAGGAGAGGCAGGAGAGAATTAATCAATGGCTGCTCCTTGGTCTATTTATCAAAACACGAAGGCCAGGATTAATACATTTTGGGCCGTGCACTGTGTTGCAAGGAGTTTCCAGCCGCAGGAGTTCTACTTTCAGAGTTCCTAGAGAATTAGCTTTTTAACAAGCTTTGGCAATATACATTTCCTATAGCTTGCTGGATTGGAAACGAATGCAGCTGTTCAGTACTGCCTTCCAAGGAAAAAGTTAAGGCTTGCGTTCTACCCAACTCATGTAAGTATATTTTCCTTGCAAAAGTTTACTCCTAATTTCCACTTTACATATATTCTCACGTGTCCTCATGAACAGGACAGATAAGTGACAGGTCATCTTGTGCAGTTTTCCAAATCATTGTGATGATCACGACTCTTTTTTCAGCAAGAACTTGGCGGAACTCAGTTCTGGCTCCTCTCAGGTGGGTGCCATTGCCATTATAAGAAAACAAGGTGGGTTCTGGCACCTTTTTTTTCTATAAAACTAGCCCTGGTGAGGATTATAACTGTGTTCAACTGAAAGGGAGTAGCCTCTTCCTTCAGACCTTTGTGCTGAACATGCCAGGATTGGGAGAGGGCGAAGTGAGGGGCAGTGTCAAGGACTGGTCTGGGCAGGAGAGATGGAAGGGCCTCCTCAGTCTGCTTAGCTCCTCTCGGGAGAAGAGGGGGAGTGGGAAGTTTCGCCCTCCCTGTCTCCAGCAGTTTCAGAAGGAGAAGGAGGCAGGGCTGTTTCACATCTGCATGAAAAAATGCCTAGCTATGAGATAGGAGGGAGGAAGTTGGAGACAGCCAGCAGAGACCTCCCTGGAGACTCTGGAAGATCCTCCTTCACCAAGGGCTCGTAGGTCCCTACGCATTCAAGAACAAAGGATGCAAAGGAGTATGGCTCCTGGGACTTCCTGCAGATTTTCAGGATGTTGTTGGGGACGGAAGAGGAAGTGCTCAGAGTAGCCAATGTCTCCTATGCGTGGAGACATGGATCTTTTATCTTGCAACCAGATGACTGAATAAAAAGCCATGAAATATGAACTGTTTGTTCTTCTTGCCTCTGAGGCTAACGGAGGAGTAGAGGATACTCCCCACCTGACAGGCAGCATGAACAGGGCCTTGTGGTGAGGGAGGCACAAATGCCCCCTGTCCCCTATACAGTTTGAGCCCTCACAAACTCACCTGGATGCCTGGGAAGGGCTCCTGTCTGTCAAAAACTGTCTTCTTTTTTAACTAGTTAGAGAAGCATCAGAAGTTCTGCTGCAGAATCATGTCTTACCTGGCAAGGTTAACTTGCCCAGATCTCGAAATAAGTTTTTCCCCTTTACAGATGGAGTGGAGGGTGTGCGTTTAACCACAGCTGTTCTACTTCTTAATACCTGTCCCCAAAGGAATGTTTCTAACACATGCAAATAAATACACAGGCTATAAATTTCAACTCTCTTAAAGTGCTATGTGTCGTTAATAGGGGAATGTGCTTCCTCAGCTTATTTCAGGGACGGTCGTGTGCAGACGCAAAGTTTCCACGCGGAGGAAAGCAAAGCAAAACGATGCGAGAGAACCACAATGTCAATCTGGTTTGGGTAGGGAAAACAGTTACGTGGGTTGGTTTTGTCTAGCTGTTGCTAAAACAAATCAACAATGTGTGAACTTTCTCTAGCGAAATAGAAGACACAAGGATTCGGGGTAGCACAGGATTCTCCTGTTGGAAATATTGTGATGGCAAAGGAAATCTCTAGGCACTGGGTTCCAAGCACCCAGTGAAGCAGGTAGGCTATGATGGGTCAGCATTTTATTGACCGGGGGCTGCCCAATTTAAGTTGGGCAGTAGCAGACACACACACAAACACACAGTATACAAAAGCTGACTGGACAGACAGTTGAATCTTACTTTAACACTGGCAGTAGAACAGAGTCCTTCACAACAAGAAAGAGCAGCACTTTAAGTGGTGGAGGAGAGGCCTAGACATGCACACTCACTTTCAGCCACTCAGCATCTTTCTCTTGAGACAGCTGCCTCAATCTGCCTAATGGTAGGGCTGCCCCTGATTATTCAAGGATAAATTTATAGGAGGAAGCGTTTCGGGTTTCATCAAGATTTCTCTGTTCTGCATATTCCCAATTCTAGCTATTGAATAGGTAAAGGTAAAGGGACCCCTGACCATTAGGTCCAGTCGTGACCGACTCTGGGGTTGTGGCGCTCATCTCGCTTTATAGGCCAAGGGAGCCAATAGCCAAGGGAGTACAGCTTCTGGGTCATGTGGCCAGCATGACTAAGCCGCTTCTGGTGAACCAGAGCAGCGCACAGAAACGCTGTTTACCTTCCTGCCGGAGCGGTGCCTATTTATCTATTTGCACTTTGACGTGCTTTCGAACTGCTAGGTTAGCAGGAGCAGGGACCGAGCAACGGGAGCTCACCCCGTCGCGGGGATTCGAACCGCCGACCTTCTGATCGGCAAGTCCTAGGCTCTGTGGTTTAACCCACAGTGCCACAAGGTAAATGACCCTTGGATGGTTAAGTCCAGTCAAAGGTGACTTTGGGGTTGCGGCGCTTATCTTGCTTTCAGGCTGAGGGAGCTGACGTGTGTCCACAGACAGCTTTCTGGGCCATGTGGCCAGCATGACTAAACCGCTTCTGGTGCAACAGGACACCATGACATGTGCCAGAGTGCACGGAAATGCCATTTACCTTCCTGCCACAGCGGTACCTATTTATCTACTTGCACTTGCGTGCTTTCGAACTGCTAGGTTGGCAGGAGCTAGGGCAGAGCAACAGGAGCTCACCCCGTCTCGGGGATTCAAACCTCCAACCTTTTGATCGGCAAGCCCACGAGGCTCAGTGGTTTAGACCACAGCACCACCCGCATCCACACACTAACACCCAATATCCAAAAGCTGACTGGACAGTTAAATCTTACTTTAACACTGGGAGAAGGAACAAAGTCCTTCACAAGAAGAAAGAGCAGTGCTTTAGGTGGTGGAGGAGAGACTCAGACGTGTGCTCACTTTTAGCCACTCAAGATCTTTCTCCTGAGACAGCTGTCCATGGTAGGGCTGCCCCCTGATTATTCAAGGAGAAATTTAAAGGGGGAAGTGTTTCGGGTTTCATCAAGGTTTCTCTGTTCTGCACGCCACCAATTATAGCTATTGAATAAGGGTAGTTGGAAAGCATGGTTGTGCCCTATAGAATTAATAAATACTTTCACTTAGTTCTTCCATCCTTCCTAATGCAAAAGTTGCCTAATGTCTAGTGCTGGGGAGGAGTCATAACCTGAATGTGTGTTGGCACCAATGACATATATACCATATGAAGGGGTGGGTGGGTGCTTTTAGGAGAACCTGTAAAAAAGAAAAACCAACACAAAAATACAAGCCCTTCTCACAGAGCTCAAGGAGAAAGTTGCAAATTAGAAGAACATCTGTGTCGATAATCTTGACACCAAAATTTTCAGAAAATTCCATCCCTAGCAAGAACACATACATCAACTCTTCAAATAATTATACAGAGGTAGGGAAAGAGTGTAGTTTCAGTCAATATATACAGGCAGTAGATGCTACATTTTTAAATTAGGCATGAGTACAGCCCAGTGGTTACTGATTTCTTAAACTCCTTCTGGAAAAGAGCATGGCTGTAAAGAGAAGGAGAAGGATATAAGCTCAAAACTGGTAATTTCTCCACTGAAGACAAAAGCAAGTAATTTCCTTTTTGCCTCTAGCACTTTCTGTCACCAAACTGAAGCATTTAGTCCACTTGAAATGTTTTCCTACTTGTTTATTAGGTAATTAAGCGGAGTTTCACTCCATAGCAATTCCCACTTCTTCATTAGCAGATTAATTGAATGCAAATTGCTCGCTCGATGTATCACTTTGAATGGGAAGAAGTTGAATAAGCTGGTGAGAGCATTAACATGTTTATCAACTAGCCCCCGTTTTCATTCATATGCCTCATTGAGGGTCAATGTGCGCAACCCACACTGCATGAAGGCAAGTGGGTCAGGTGGAACCTTCTGGAAGCTGCCCGCTTGGGGGAGCAGTTGCTTTGCTGAGGCTGCTCAGAAGAAGTGGTTGAATAAAAGAGACCAAATTCAGAAAGGAAAAGGCTTGATTTTTTTAGTGAGACATAAACCGATAGCCTGAACAAAACTGAAGCAGAGCGACTGCTGCAAATAGCTTTTGGCAGAAGAGGACCCTTTGACTAAGAAGCTAGGCATGTGAGACCAGACTTCTAATGAAACCACTACCATAAAACATACTAAATATGCTCACCCTTTTACATCAGAAACTCAGGCTGAGGAACACTTGTTTGGTTCCACCTGGCAGCTAAACAACACTCACTCCACTGGTGAGCCTTGTTTCATACCCTCCACCATTTATCTGATAAAAATAGGGATGTCCTATTCAATAATAATAATAATAATAATAATAATAATAATAATAATAATAATAATACAGTGGTACCTCGGGTTACATGAGTCTGACCAAACTGCAGGAGGCAGTGGAAGACAGAAGTGCCTGGCGTGCTCTGGTCCATGGGGTCACGAAGAGTCAGACATGACTAAACAACTCTCTGGTCCATGGGGTCACGAAGAGTCAGACACGACTAAACAACTAAACAACAACAACCTCGGGTTACATACGCTTCAGGTTACAGACTCCACTAACCCAGAAATATTACCTCGGGTTAAGAACTTTTCTTCAGGATAAGAACAGAAATCATGCTTTGGCAGCGCACCAGCAGCAGGAGGCCCCATTAGCTAAAGTGGTGCTTCAGGTTAAGAACAGTTTCAGGTTAAGAACGGACCTCCAGAACGAATTAAGTACTTAACCCAAGGTACCACTGTAATAATAATAATTTTACTATTTATACCCCATCCATGTGACTGCTTTGCACCAGCCACTCTGGGCAGCTTCCAACATATATAAAAACATAATAAAACATTAAACATTAAAACCTTCCCTATACAGTGGAACCTCTACTCATGACCACAATCCATTCCAGAGGCCTGTCCTTATGGCAAAACAAGTCGCTGGGAGAAGTGCCGTTGTGCGCAGGCGCGGGCAGCAATTGCCCGCTTCTGCGCATGCGCAAACAGCAATCGCAGGTGTGAATGGTGGCAAACCCGCCGGTTACTTCCGGGTTTGCCATGGTCGCAACTTGGAACATCCGCAAGTGGAGGCTGTTGCAAGTAGAGGTTCTACTGTACAGGGCTGCCTCCAGATGGCTCAGCAGTTAGATAACTTCATATCCTCCAACTGATGAAACTAGGGATATCCTAAGGAAAAGCGGGGCATTCTAGGATCAAATCAAAAACTGGGATGGCTTCCATGAATCCTGGATTGTCCCTGGAAAATAGGGACACATGAGGGTCTGTTGTTTGGAGCCAGAACTCTCTGGATGCAGCCAAAGCTGCCAAATAGCTCTGCATTGTGAATGATCCTTGCTATTACACATTAACTGCTTGAAAACTCTAAAATTAAATTAACCCTTAGCTTGCACTTTTGGGGTGCTATACCCTGCAATAGCTATTCCCACAGAGTTCTTGCTAGATCAGCGTTTTGGCCCGTGATCTGAGCCATCAGATGAATCAATGCTCCACAATAGAGCCAGTGTCAATAAAGATAAATTTGACCTGCCAATCACCCTGTTAACTAAAACTGGCTTTTAACTAGAACATATCAAGGCAAGATAAAGTGGGAATAATGAAAAGTGTTCTGCACATATGTAAAGCTATAAGATTACTTAGATCACCTGGGAATTTTTTCTCATGAAACCATATCATATACAATATATCAAGGCAGTGACCAGAACATGAACACCTTCCCTGATTGCTTTGCTCCGTGGAATGCTCTTTCTTCTGCCATTTGTGAAATACTATCCATCAGCTGCTTCAGATGTCTTGTAAAGATGTGTCTTTCCCCCCAGCCTCTCCCCAACCCATAAGATTGGGTCCAGTTATTACTGCACTTTCAAAGCCTTTCAAACTTTAAACACATTAGACCTCTCTACCCCTCTCTGAAAACCCTACAATGATTTTTTTAAAAAATAAAAACATACACCCTTCAGCCACGATCCTGAACATTTTGGGAAATTAAAAACTTGTCCTTTTCCCCAGTCATATCACAGCAGGAGCCACCCAAGGACTGGTTCACACAACCTCCTCCTCCAATGGCATCCATAGCCTTTAATTAACTCTCCTAGGCTGGGGCTATTGCATGACTTCTGATCTGCACAGGAGGAACTCTGTAGAGATTGAGTTCTAGTGCTTGGACATATTTGCCACTAAAACAGCAGGTATGGATGAAGACAAAACTTTGTAGTAACAGTAGTAGTAGTAGTAGTAGTAGTAGTAGTAGTAGTAATGATAATAATTTTATTTTTTATACCCCGCCCATCTGGTTGGGTTTCCCCAGTCACTCTGGGCAGCTTCCAGCAAAATATATATAAAAAATAAAATGTCAGACATTAAAAACTTACCTGAACAGGGCTGCCTTCAGATGTTTTCTAAAAGTTGCATAATTCTTTATCTCCCTGACATCTGATGGGAGGGTGTTCCCCAGGGAGGGTGCCACTGCTGAGAAGGTCCTCTCCCTGGTTCTCTGTAACTTTACTTCTCGTAGTGAGGGAACCACCAGAAGACCCTCAGAATTGGACCTCAGTGTCCGGGCTCAACGGTGGGTATGGAGATGCTCCTTCAGGTATATGGGCCTGAGGCCGTTTAGGGCTTTTAAGGTCAGCACCAACACTTTGAATTGTGCTCAGAAACATACTGGGAGCCAGTGAAGATCCTTTAGGACTGGTGTTATATGGTCTCAGCAGCCACTCCCAGTCACCAGTCTAGCTGCCACATTTTGGTTTAGTTGTAGTTTCAGAGTCACCTTCAAAGGTAGCCCCACGTAGAGCGCACTGCAGTAGTCCAAGCGGGAGATAACTAGAGCATATATCATTCTGATGAGACAGTCTGTGGGCAGGTAGGGTCTCAGCCAGCACACCAGATAAAATACAGAATTTTTTGAATGTTGCATCTGGTTGCCACATAACCACCACAGCTTGTGATAGCATGGTTAAAGTCACCGCACTAAAGCAAAATGTTTGTCATTTGTGAGGAAGTCATGCTAACAGACTTGTGTGAACAAACCCCCCTCTCACTTCACATTCTCCTCTCTCAAGCATAAGTAACAAGTAGACAATTATCTGTGTTTGTGAGAAGGAAACATGAATGCAGTGTGAGAGGAATGAATGTATATCAGGACTTAATCTTCCCTTTCCATCGGTTTCTGGTTGAGCTCAACAAATGCCATGTGTGTACTCTGAAAGAGCACAAATTGAAGTGACGCGAAGCCACTTACCATCATAGTTTGTGACCTGTGTGGATGCTTAGCTTGCATTCATCGACCGGTAAAAATGCACAGCCAGACTTAGTTCATTGTTAAATGGCTCAGCCATTGACCAGTGCCTAGCACATTAAAGCTTTCCTTAAAACACAAAGAAGGAGTGACTGACTTTGATGCATTTTAGAGAAATTCTAATGAGCTGCCAGCTGATTCCTGCCAGACCACAAGTTTTACTATATCAGCTTGGGTGCCAAATTTGACAAGATGCAAAAGATGTGTGAACAAACACCGAAGGATTTATTTTCACTGTGAAACGGCCATGGAAGGTTACCAGTTGTGAGCACGGGATTGGAAGAGGGTGGAGCTGTTTATTATTTCCCACTTTTTGCCATTCACCTGTTCAAAATTGCCCTGAGCTGCAGTTTCCCTCACAGGGGAAGGAGATTCAGAGGTTGAGGGAGGGCATTATTGCCTAGTGCAAGCTTCCTCAAACTAGGCCCTCCAGATGTTTTTGGCCTACAACTCCCATGATCTCTAGCTAGCAGGACCAGTGGTCAGGGATGATGGGAACTGTAGTCTCAAAACATCTGGAGGGCCGAGTTTGAGGAAGCCTGGCCTAATGGGTGGTAGCCAGCATGGGGAATTCTGGAAAAGAAAGAGGTGAGCACTCTCTCCCCCAGTTGCTCTTTCACTATTGACTGAAGTAGTTTAAAATATCACAAATTAGCAATAAGCGATATTGAGGAGGTTTGCTAATGCTGCATGATATTGAAGCTGAGGTGTACTCAGTCAGTCTCCAGCTTTCTCCAACTGGGGTTGCCAATCTTTCATGTTCATGAAAGTTAAATATAAGCACAGGACAAAGCCCATTTTGAAATATTTAAAAGGCATCGTTCTCGTTCTGTTGTTTTGATGGCATTTGGAACATGGTACTGAGAAAGCCAAGTATTTATATACAGCGATATAGCTGGTGATTATCCAGATGTCTTATCACAGTGAGTACAGTGGTGGATTTTGCCTTTCAGAATCTAGCTCTTCATTTTAAATTTTTGTTATGTTTCATTTAAAAAAAAGAAAGATCCAGAAACATTTTTTCCTGAGTACAGCAGCAAAGGAAGAATTAATAGACCCAGGTTTTTAGATTTTGTATGAAAAATATCATACTTTATTGTTCATCCCCCCTTTTTTTCTATAATGTGTATAAAAATATGGGTTGGGAGGGCAGAAAGCAGAAATACTACGCCAAGGAGGATAACTAGGAAAGAGGGCAGAAGGAACAGATCCTTGTGTTGAGTTTTAGATTATAATGCAAAATCTTAATCATCATCAAACCTTTTATTGACATCACAAACAAACTTCCATAACATAACAGTACAGAGTTACCGCTTCCCCCGTTGCACAAAACATTTACCAAAAAAAGAGGGAGAGAGGCAGAGCAGATTATTGTCACATCTCTAGGTCTCCAAGAAGATCAGTCATCTGCAATGTGTTTCGACGACAGAATACCAGATAAATATATTTGGCCACTAACTTGGTGAGCTCCTGGTCATCCCCCAATAGTAGAAAGTGTATGACCTCTGACTCTGGTTTCCATTTGGGGATGCAGAGTTGCTCCAGGAATTGCTGGTGGAGATCAGCGTATAGTTTACATTTAAGAGCCATATGAGTAAGAGTTTCCACCAGGTGGTCATCACATGGGCAGATTCTGCTGTGTCTTGTTTACATTTATGTGCTTATTTGATTCTATTTATGAATTGCTCCTCAAAGCAATTTCACAGCCAAAACATCGACAATAAAAACCAATTACAAGCAGCTCCATATGTAAAAGCAGTTCAATATATGCAAACAATTAAAAACAATTACATACTTATAAGCTATTTTAAATCCTGTACAGATACAGATACAGGCTGGGATCAGCTTCTCCACTTGAAAAGCTTGCTGAAAAAGGAAGGTCTTCAATAGATGCCTCAAAAGATAGTAGAAAAAGAAGAGTTTGGATTGATATCCTGCTTTATCACTACCCTAAGGAGTCTCAAAGCGGCTAACATTCTCCTTTCCCTTCCTTCCCCACAACAAACACTCTGTGATGTGAGTGGGGCTGAGAGACTTCAGAGAAGTGTGACTAGCCCAAGCTCACCCAGCAGCAGCATCTGGAGGAGCAGGGAAGTGAACCCGATTCACCAGATTATGAGTCCACCACTCTTAACCACTACACCACACTGGCACCTGTCTGATGTGTCTCAGGCGGGAGTTCCAAAAGGTGGCTGTCACCACACTAAAATTTAGAACATATTTCTGAATAGACATGCTTTAGGTTGCTCTGATTATCAAATGGGTTTTCCAAGATGAGGTTCTCAGGACACCGAAGAACTCCAGCACAGCACCCAAGCCCCTTAACTCTGCAATTCCCCAACAGTTCATCCAAAGAGGGAACTCCTGGTTTTGCAAGGAAACCATTGAAACCCCACTCAATATTGATTCCAGAGTAGAATTCTGATGTATAGCTAGCAGAGTAAAAACATAAACTCATTGCAGGATTCCCAAAAAACAGACCAGAGGCAACATTTCATCCGGCAGAGCTTTACTGCTACTGAAGGCAAATGAGCATAATAGTCACAAATCCAAGACATTGAGGATTGGCACAGTCCATAGGAAATCCAGTTGCATGTTCAGACCTAGAAACCTCCCCCCTAAATAAATTCACACAAGACTCAAATTTTTGGTTTTGGTTTTTGGCAGAATTTAGGCCACAACTTTATTGATTACAGAAAGTGATAGGCTCTGGTTTGACTAGCTCCCTGCCACGCAGGTAGCGCTGACCCAGGGTTCCAGCATACGTCAGCCAAGGGTGAACACCTGGATAGGCGGAAAGCCAGGAACGGGCTAACTCCACCACCCAAATGCTCCCCTGGACTCAGGCACAGGCACAGCCCCCTCTCAGGGGTTGACCAAACCATCGAGTCCCTGGATTCCTTTAACGGAATACCCTTCACATATGGGTGGCAAGAGCGTTCTCCCATCCCTATCACCTGAACCAGACCCAATCCGAAACCTTACAAGTTGTGATGATTTGCTACGCGGCAGGCGAAACTCACATGGCAACAGCCAATCAGCCAAGTGGGGGAAATTCCTGTCGTGCCCCTGTCCCAACGACAGACGACACACAACAGCATAGCAAGGTCAAGCGCAAAGCCCTAAAAGTAGGGAGAGGTGGGCGGGTGTTCCGAATGCAAGCGCCGAAAGAGGAAGCTCTGGGTCACGTGCATGGGCATAAATAGGTCCCTCAAACCATTTGGACTGCATCCCATTGGCCAGATTGCACCCAGCTTCGAGGGACCTACCAATCGGGTGTTGTGGCTGTCCAAAAGTACCCACCCACAACACAGGGTGTCAGTTTTCCAGGTCTTACTGCAATACGTGCCCTCTTTAAGAGAGGACCGGATTTGCAGCAGACTTAACTTAAACTTACAATAACTTATTGTAAGTATAAACCTTACACTAAGCATACTATGTACAGAATACCACACCAGAAGGAAGCAAGATAGAAGAGAAAGTGAAACCGAGGCTCCTTCTGGCTTATTTTTACAGCCAGCATGACCTTGAAGAAGACATAACAGAACCTGTTTAAGCCAGCTGTACTCAGCTTCTCTAAAGGAATAACCAGTGTTTTTTTTCTTTAAAAAAATTAAAATGCTTAGGGGTACTCTCATTTTGACTAATGAAAATCACCATTTTACAGTTCTAATCGGGAAAAATAAATACAGTAAATGGACAAAAGATTCACAATATGTTTAGGGTGTATGCGTACCCCTGTGTTCCCCCAGGAAAAAAGCACTGGGAATAACCCAAACATCATGAACCTTCTGCTTGTTTTTTCCATGCAGAGAAGTTTCCAGAACCCTCTTGGATTACGTGGAATAGGAAAGATCTCTACATATCAGATCAATACTTTCTGTACTAAGAAATACAAATTGGCAGTTTTTACCTGCCACCATATATGTAGGGCAGATGGGAATGACTGGACTGAAAGGGTATCGTGGGCCACATGCAGGAGACTCAGGCCCACTGAAATGGTAAAATGTAAATTAGTCATGAGTAGGTCCATTGATAGGACATGGGTGGCGCTGTGATCTAAACCACAGAGCCTAGTGCTTGCCGATCAGAAGGTCAGCAGTTTGAAAGCACGTCAAGTGCAAGTAGATAAATAGGTACCACTCCTGCGGGAAGGTAAATGGCATTTCCTTGTGCTGCTCTGGTTCTCCAGAAGCGGCTTAGTCATGCCCGGAAGCTGTCTGTGGACAAACGCTGGCTCCCACGGCCTATAGAGCGAGATGAGCACGCAACCCCAGAGTCGCCTGTGACTGGACCTAATGGTCAGGGGTACCTTTACCTAGGTCCATTGATTTCAAGTGGTCTGTCCTTAGGAAATTACAACCCTGTATGGGGAATTTCCATGCAGTGGGACACATTTTTCAACCAGAGTTGCTGTGGGTTTTCTCTTACTAAATGACTAGCGGGGTGCTTTTGAAAAAAGAAGAGTCAAATCTACAATAAATTAACTTTTTACTTCTTTTTGTGAATGTCTTATTGGCATGAAACAACTAAGGCTTCAGTGTCAGGTGTCCAAAAGCAAATTACACCTTCCATTCTAATTGCTATTTAAGAAGTTAACCAAGTTAATGAGCACACAAAAGTGGAATGCTAGACTACAATAGACTATTGAAGTAGATGAAGTATGTTCCTCTTTAAGAATGCTTGCGGCGATTAGAAGGGAGCTTACCTCTATTGGCACATATCAGCACTTTTTTTTCAAAATCAAAATCCTCCAGCTTTCTTCCTGGAGAAAAATTCAGAGCTTTAGGGGTTTTAAGGTTTTATTCTCTGTCTAGTGAAGGATGATCTTTAAAAGCAGCAGCTTTATTTTAAAATTGTTCAATGATGACAAAAGGTTGAAGATCTACTACTAATCTTAGGTGTGTGAAATGGGATACAAATGCAGAATCTGCACATCGGTTAAAGACAAGAAGTGATATCTTAAAGAGTAGAGACGCATATTAGAAATTAATGTTGAGGCAAATTGATAGCTCATGATAACGGCTAACAACTAGCAGAAGCTAGTTCTGCAAAGGTAATGTTTCTAATAGAATAAGGGATGCCACCAAATTCTGCAGCATCCACATTTCTTGATATTGGGATCTCTCTAGTGCAGTCTAGAGGGTTGGAGAAAACTGAACTCAAAGTGCTTCCTCCAAGTGAAATATTTTCCCCTTCTGGAGACATCTTAAACCACTTCCCCTGGAGAGAGAGGAGTGAGACCGTCAACTTGGCAATGCTGTGAAGTGGGAGAGGAAAAACCATTGTCTCAATTCCGACCTCAAAGCCGAGTATCTTCAGAAATTATAATTCAGCAAGTTTATGCTAAAGCCTCCCCTTTGAAACTACTTTGTTTGAAATTTCCAGGAAGGTAAGATGGCAGATGGATCATCTTTCTTCAGCTGAGAAAACCCAAAATTGTCAGATTCACCCATCCCTACTTTTCAGATGCTTGGTGCTGCCTTCCTTCCAGAGGTTTTGCCATCCTAATCAGGTTAGCAAAACCAGAAATGTATTGAGTCCCTGCTGAGACACTGTTTGCCTAAAAAACCTCTAACCACACAACTGCTTCCCTATCTGGAAGTTAAACTGTAGTACTCTACCTTTTTACTCTCCACTCTGATTGTTTCTCCACCCTGCCATGACTGACTACAGGGTCTCCAGGTCTGTCCCATCACAGTTTCTTTCTCACCTTCTTGCTCCATCTAACCAAACACCTTGCAGCAGAGTGTCTGGAATGAGAAGCTTTCTGCTTCAAGCATTTGCCTGCAGAGAACTTTCTTATGCCCCCCACCTGCCCCCAAACTAGAGCAGGAATTCTTTTGCGATTTGGATTAGAATCTGAGCGGGGTGCGGGCGACCTATTAAGTATTTTGTATGTGCGTTGATTTTGTATCCCAAAATGGAACCTTTACAAAACTCGGAGACATCCATACTAATTATGTATTTCCCAGAATGATGCACCAGCAGTTGCCTTTGAAGCAATGTTACACAAGGGCACATATGGCATGCTGTCAATATGATAGGAAGGCAGGGACACTGTTGGCTCCTTGACATGGCAATTAATGGCCAGAAGGCTGCCAGGTGTATATGATCTGTCTCACATCGGCCAGATAGGATATATAACACTTGAAGGATGTTTGGGCATAGCTTGTGAAAGGTACCTGGATATGAACAGTGGAACCGACTCCTTGAATGATGTGCAGAATCTCCCTCACCTCCCCACTGTGGACCTTTTAAGGATGATTAAAATTTGGCTATTAGATCACATCAATATGTCAAGGAGGGGGGGAATCCATTACTTGAGCTAACTGAGCAAGGGCTGTTAGGCATATTCTATCACACAAAGAAACAGGCAGCAATTGATTTATCATAGGCTCTTCAAGGTTTCTGATATGGAACTACCAACCAACAAGGTCTCAATTCTTTTCCTATCATCTTGTCAGTGCCAGTTGCACTATGTCCAAAGTTTCACCTTCCTATCAGAGTTGCAATGTGCATGATATTCAGTAAAAAAAAAATCAGGAGATAAATAAAGGGTCAATTGCAAATGTTTCTAATTTTGACCCTGATCCCGGGGGGGGGGGGGATAAGCTGAAATGCCATTAAAATCAATGGACCAAGATTGTTGCAAATAACTTATGCCCTATTCATTTGGGTGAGACTTAAGCTTTGGATTGGGGGTGAAATGCACACTTCAGAAGTAAAAAATCACTTTCAGAGTGAAAGGATTTCAAAAGACTGGGTTAGTTGAAGCACCACACATTCAGTTCGAGGTATGAAAATTTGCAAGCATTTTGTAGGTCTTCCAAATTAATGGAAGCCTGCCACTATGGAATTAGGGTTCTTCAAAGGCTAATTTTACCCTTCTCATACATTGGCATTTGGGACATTTATCCACAGAAATGGATGTGTAGTCTTTACTACCCTGTGAAATGCATGTACATAGCTATACACTCTTGACTGCACCTCATGTCCCCCATTCAAATGTACAGATGTCTCTGTAAGCAGCATAGCACAGACTGGGACTGTTACACATGGCATGTTCCTAATAGTTTGCATAGCCAGTCATTACATTTTGGGTCTCATACAGATCTGACAATAATATTTTCAGACCTGCTGCCTATTCAGCTTTCGCACTGAGAAGCATAAAGGCTCAGATATTAGTGGCATCTTTACATGACATGTTAGCAGACCTGATACATGATACAGGATTCTAAGTCATCTCAATAAAATCTGGGGACCATATATTGTCCTCAGGGACCTGCCGTTGTCAACGGCTCCCTGGAACAGATTTCTCGCCCCAACACATTGTTAGTCAGCTCCATTCAGTAACACTGTCCCCAGCTATGTGAAATATTCTAATGTTTTATTTTGCATGCAGTGCATGCAGCAAAGTAGTAATCCACAGCCTGGCAAAGAAATGAGAACAAGATAGATTCAGGAGAGATTTATTTTCCACCTGAACATCAGTTACTTATTATTGTCAAAGTTGAGAATCAACATCACAAAGAGACTTCCTGCTCTGCTTGTGATGAATGAGAAATTCTCATCTCATTTTGTGCCTTTCAGAAAAGGGCCCTTTTTACTGTAATCCTACCAACTGAACAGCTTTCTTACCTGGGCCTGCCGCTATCCTTTCCTGGATGAAAGTATAACTATTGGGGGTAGGGTGGGGATCCTATGGAAATACCCACTCGGATGAGCAGTTTAGGATGCAGTGGATCTCTGGCTCAGTTGGCTGATTCTTCGCTCAGCCAGCATTATGTTCCCAATCTTGGCTCAGCCAAAGATACGCACATCCAAAAAGGGATGTGATAGGAACATGGCCAGGACAGGACCAGAGATGGGGGGCTTAGGCTGGTGCAGAGAGCCTTCCTCTTTTTTTCCGGGCTGCCACAAGTTGCCATTTAAATTTCCCACAGTGCCCTTGATGTAAGATAACTCCTTAGCATGGTATGTTGAAGCAAGCGTAACAAAAACCCAGCTAAGAAGCTAAAATAATGTATATGACGGACACCCTTCTTTGGAAATTAAACCAATGTCCAGACTTTAACATTCAAAAACTTTATTTGCCAAAACTTGATGAATGAAAACATAATACTTACACTCACATATTTCTCCAAGCATGGGCTTACAGTTTCTTCTTCCAACTTCCAAACAAACTGTATTTTCCTCTCTTTCCAGAGCTCAGCACTCAGTCTTCTGTATCTCAATTAGGCCATGCCTTGCAGCTCCTATGAGAGATTTCCACTTTTACCTTCCCCTGCAGCTTTGCTCTCTTTCTTTCAAGCCAAGAAGCAACACTCCAACACTCTATTCATCTTAGCAGTGTTCACAGTGGATTCTAAAACACAGTCATCTTGCTTCACATAAAATAGGGTCCCTCCTTCACGAGATACCTTTCATGTGACCAACATTAGAGAATCACATGAGAACTATGAGAGAACTCTGAGTTACCATCCAATCAAATCTAAACACGCAGTAATGCACGCAAGCATTTACAATTTCAGTGAATTAAATTGCTATACTTAACATGAGAGGAATGCAAAATGAAAGTTAGATCCTTTCTGCTAGCTTTGCTCAGGGCCCTGTTGCCACTATTTGCTTCCACCTGCCAATGCTTCCAGGTAAGCCCATCAGGGGCCCACCTTGCCTAGAGCCCCCCCCCCCCAAGCTATTGGCTGGCCCTACTGCCTGCTCCTTGGGAGAAAGGCGATGGCAAAGCTAGACAGCATCTTAAAAAGCAGAGACATCACCTTACCAACAAAGGTACGTATAGTTAAAGCCATGGTTTTCCCAGTAGTGATGTATGGAAGTGAGAGCTGGACCATAAAGAAGGCTGATCGCCAAAGAATTGATGCTTTTGCATTATGGTGCTGGAGGAGACTCTTGAGAGTCCCATGGACTGCAAGAAGATCAAACCTATCCATTCTTAAGGAAATTAGCCCTGAGTGCTCACTGGAAGGACAGATCGTGAAGCTGAGGCTCCAATACTTTGGCCATCTCATGAGAAGAGAAGACTCCTTGGACCCTGATGTTGGGAAAGATGGAGGGCACAAGGAGAAGGGGACGACAGAGGACAAGATGGTTGGACAGTGTTCTCGAAGCTACAAACATTAGTCTGATCAAACTGCAGGAGGCAGTGGACGACAGGAGTGCCTGGCGTGCTCTGGTCCATGGGGTCACGAAGAGTCGGACACGACTAAACGACTAAACAACAACTGCTTGTGTTGTAGCTTATTTAGTTCAGGGAGCTTCCTGCAGCTTAACTGGATGAGCTCAGGAATTGCATAGCTCAGGAACTCCCAAGGTTCAGAAGCTTTCCAAAGCAATAGCTCATGTGGACTAATGGCTTTGGGACTACGCATTCCCCCAGAGCCTTGAAAATGAGCCCTTGGGAGCATTTCCGCAGCTCTTTCTGAGCTGTGATTAGTATCTGGGTCTCAAATTAAAAATTGGCAACACTTCGAGAGGACAGTTGAAAGCTCATTGAAAAATGGTTGTTTACTTTCTAACTATGTTTCTGTGTGGTGGGATGCAGATGTCTCTTTCCCTGTAAAGGGAAGGAGCAACCAGGATGTTCCTAAGAACGTTCACTCCAAGGTAAATTCCCAAGCTGATGAGATGATTGAAAGAAGCTAAGCAGCAGCACTATATCTCATCTGCCTCCAGTTGAGGGTCTGCAATTAGCTCCCTCGCTGAGAGAAGTCGCAACTCTTCCTTTGTTGCCTGAGCAACCTGGCAATGCCACCTTCCCTCCTTTCTAGCTAGCAGGCAAGCAAAGTCAAAGAGAAGATAGGGGGTCAGCCAAAGCTAATCAGCATACAAAGGCAGGCGGAGGCCATTTCAGAAAAAGATTTCTCCAAGAAATACAATTTCTGATTCCTACCTGCACCCCCTCTCTCTGGTAGAATCACTGTTTTGGTTTAGCCCCCGTGTGTTTGTGTGTGTTTCTGAACTGGAGCTGGATGTGTTGGCATATGAAGTGCTGCTATGTGTGACTGCACGTTTGTTTGTTCTGTGCATTTATGTGATGTGCCACTGTGTTTATGCACCTGTTATGCTGCTATACAGAGTGTCAGGTAGAAGCAGACTTAAGGAACCTAGCTTTCCCTAGTAGTATAAAAATATCATGCCTTCAGCTGTCCCCATTGCGACTGAATGCAGTGGGCAGGTAAATGAGTGGGAGGGAAGAGGGAAGGGGGAGAGCATTGTAGATTTGTTGGGGGGGAGGAGAAGAACGGGATGATATTGGGGTGGGTGTTGGGTTGGACCTGATCACACCCACCCTACTACAAGAGGGCTTGGGTATTCAGATTGCTCGCCATTTTCTGGAAGGAATCAGCATTATTTCCAATTAGACGCGAGGGAGCTAATGGGAGCTAACTAGGTTGGGGAACTGGGCTTGCTGTTTTTTCATCTGTGTTTTATTGTTGAAAACTGCCCCCCACTTCTGAACTCTGACACTCACAAATGTAGCTGACCATTATAATACTAAAAGTCTTTGGCTTCTTCAAGCCCTCCCGACTTCTCTGTATACATACTAATATATGGATCACAATATAGTGATCCTAAACTTCAATTTATGATGTAATAACTCACACCCAGGTGCTCCTGCAGCCATTGACCTTCAGCCCTGTGTATAACACATTAAATGTGACTTACTGCATAATATCTCCGGCATTATTGTGATTCATAGCTTAACCATAACACCATGTAACTGCTTGGGACGTGGGAGGAACCCTAATAATATTGTCACTATGACACAATAAATAACCTCACCTTCAAGGATAAATTCAATACATCACAACAATGTTCGCTTACAACTTCCTCATAAGACTCTCAGGGCAGGACTGGTTCTGTTCAGGTCAATGGGAACATAGGCATAGACAGAGAGTTGCCAGCTGGGCAGAATGAAATGTCTTGGCTTACTCCTGTAACTTGAACAGTGTATTTATATGTAGAAATCAGCCAGCGAAGTGTTTAATGGGATGGAAATAAGCACAAGAAACTGTTCATGTCTATAGATGGATGCAAGACCCTGGTGAGGGGACACTTTGAACTGGCCCTACTGGTCCTTCCAGTAATACTGTTACAAAAGTTGGGTGCCTCCCCCCTCTCTTGGCCAAGCAGTGGCAAGAGCCAATGGGGTTCCAAGCACTCACGCAGGTCTGTGGTCCTTTGGAGAATTGAGACACAGTGGAGACTGTTTTAGCTTTGAGAAATATTCACTTATTTACACGTTCGGTTTACATGGAGGGAGTCCAGATCCTGCAACACGGTCATTTCAAGAGGGGCTTGTGCCCCACAGCAGTGCAGCCCTAGAGTCCAAAGCAGCTCTCCCAGCAGGCCTACAGCCAGCCTACCCAAGATGGATCCCAGACCTTTTCCCTTCTTCTTCTTCCCAGCAACCCTTACTTAAAACTCTCTTTTCCTGTCACCTCACACCCAATTACCCTGGCAACCTTTCAAACCCAGTCTCTGTTTACACCTCAGCCAATGTCCCTCAATGGCCCTATATTGTTCCTTAATGGCCATAGCTTAGCCAGGTCATTTTGCATAGGCTAGCCCAGGAATACCTTTGCAGCTTGTATTCTTCCTTCACATAGTTACATAGCATTTATTAATTTCTAAGGTTTACAACAATACTTTCACTCAGTGGCTTTAGATAGGCAAAAGCTCCATGGATCTTGGAGAAAACGCTCTCCACAAGGTTCCCTGCAGATTGGTGTGCAGGAATGTATGGGATGAAACATACAGGGAAAACTAGTCATGAAAGCACCCAGGTCTTAAGCCATCTAGGGCTTTAAACATCACTTTGAACTGAGACTAGAAGCCAATAGGTAGCCAATGCAGATCTAATAATATAGGAGTCAAACTTCACCTACCTGACCCCAGATAACAATCTGTCGGGCCATTTTGGACCAACTGACTTCCCAATCATATTTCAAAAGCAGCTCACATTGGGCATGCTATAGGCTTTGCCCTCACTGGGTGGGCTTAGGCATATCAGTATCTCTCAGCAAATACTACCTCATGGTTTTGTTGTGAGGCTATAATTCAGCTTTTTGTAAGAAGGGTCAGATATAAATATAATCAAATATTGGGAGGGCTAAATTTGCAGCAACAGTATTTTTTTTGAATCTCCGTACTCCGTACTCCGTACTCTATCTTAATCAAAATTCTCTTCCAGTTTTATTTTTTAAATTGAAGATGCTCTCCTTTTGTCTTTGCTTCCCGCATGATCTAATTCAAAATTGTTTACAACTAGAAAAACAATAAATATCCATAGGAGCTTAATGTAAAGCACTCAAATTAGTTTCAGAGTCTGTGGTACTATCTATCGGGTTACAGGTGTGCTTTTTCTTTTTCTTTCCTTAAAAATAGTAGTTTCAGACTCAAGATTCATAGTGAGTTTGGTTTAAAATGATCTGCAAATCTCCACCAACCCCAGGAACAACACA
Source organism: Podarcis siculus (assembly GCA_034642415.1). NCBI lineage: Eukaryota > Metazoa > Chordata > Lepidosauria > Squamata > Lacertidae > Podarcis > Podarcis siculus. The sequence goes on from JAXCMG010000159.1 coordinate 640,313, forward strand.
CAAAATAAAAGCTACACACATAAATAGTTTATAGCAGCAGGAACACAAGAAAGGGAGAGAATGCTGTGTTGAATCCACCAGGAACATCTTGTGAACAAGCCTCATTAAAATGTATTGGAGTGTGGCTGGGCTTAGAAAATACTAGCATCTTGTGGAACAGGTATTACAGGTCATGAATTAGAGAGAAGGAACTCAAATGTAGAATAAACATGTTGTATGTTGAGTTTCCACTGCAGGCTCAATGTGCTTCCTCTCTGTGTGCTCAGAAAGGGGAAGTAGGGAGGGAAGAAATTGGATTCAACTCATACTGAAAGGCAAGCCTGCTAGATTTTCAGTTTCCAAAACAATATATGAATCAAAACATAACCACCCTTAGAAATTCAAACTTCTCGGAAACTGCGGTGCAGTTCTCTAGCCAGGTAATGCATTCAAAAAGTGAAAAGTGTGCACAAAAATGCGTATATTACTGAAAATAGCACATACAAATACATTGTATTATGCAATTAATGGACAGCGTTCAATAAATAAAATAAAATCCTACACTGTATGCATCAACACTGCTACTTTCACACTATATCATACAATGAATGTGCTATATAAATGTTGTTTCATCTCCAATGCTAGAAAATATCCTGTGTTTGTTCTTGCAGGTAGCATTGTACATTTCACAGGAAGATTGGTGGTGCTCTTTTGAAAAAGACTCAATTAACTTCTACATTGTCTTGTGGCTCTTCTGTCTACAAAGACATCATCACTTCATTGATGATTGAAGATAATGGGAGAATAAAGGCCTTAAATTAAATATACTCTGCAGATATGTAAAGCATGCATAATCCAAATTCCATTATGGAGAGAAAATCCTTGTAAGATTTAAAAGCACATCCAAGGTCTAAATCATCAATGAAAAGAATCATATTAGAAAAATGTAAATCTGTCAAAGCAGTTTTCTTCATTTCAATGAATAACCTTTTAAATAAAGGATTTTCCCCCTTTAGAAAGTCTTAAATAATTGTCTGATGCACTGTAGATGTGAATGTCTCGTGAATTCTAAAGCAGACTGAGGATGAATCAAAGAAGTACCAAGTCGTTGGCAAATTAGAAAACATGGAAGTGTGATCCAATTACAGTTAGGCACTTTAAAATGCCATTCATGTTAAAAGGAGGTATTTAAACACATGCTTTATGTAAGCGGATGGGTGGGCGGATGACTTGAACAACACAGCCAATTTGAGTGGGGAACTAGACATTCATATTCAGCCCCCTAAAAGTGACTGGCTGATTGTCCACTAAAAATCCAGGGAGGGAGCACTGGGTGCAAGTAAAACACTGAAGAGATCAGGCAGAGATTGTTATGTATACTAATCTCCAATGTGTGCATTGTGTGGGATGTAATCCATTGGTGTATTATTTCCCTAGAGTGAGCACAAGCAGGGGGACATCCAGTCAGTGTAACTTCCTGTTCCACTGGTCTGGAGTTTCTCTGACTCCATAAAAGAGCCAAGTCATGCAGCCATTTTCTCAGTCTGTTTTGTCTTTCTATTGTCTTGTTCTATATCTTGCTGCCATGCTGCTCTCCTGCAGCCATTTTGTTGTCTTAATGTAACTTTGCTGTCTGCAGGCTCTCAGCCAGCAGCACATGAGTTCAATCTCCATATGAGACAAACTCACGGTTTCTTTATGTAATTACCAAGTAAAGCCTGCCTTTCAGGGATCATATCGTGAACTGAAATCTGAGTAAACATTTTGTTACTTTACTCAGGTAAAAGTAAAATGTAAAGGACCCCTGGACGGTTAAGTCCAGACGAAGGTGATTATGGGGTTATGGCGCTCATCTCACTTTCAGGCCATGGGAGCCAGCATTTGTCCACAGACAGTTTTCCGGGTCATGTGGCCAGCATGACTAAACCACTACTAGTGCACGGAGGACCATGACAAGTGCCAGAGCGCACAGAAACACCGTTTACCTTCCCGCTGCTGTGGTACCTGTTTATCTACTTGTACTAACATGCTTTGAACTGTTAGGTTGGCAGGATCTAGGAGAGAGCAACGGGAGCTCACCCCGTTGCACACGTTCGAACCACCGACCTTCCGATCAGCAAGCCCATGAGGCTCAGTGGTTTAGACCACAGCACCACCCACATCCCTTACTCAGGTAAAGGTAAAGGGTAAAGAACCCCTGGAGGGATAAGTCCAGTCAGAAAGACTCTTGTACATTGGTGCCTCACAAGACGAAATTAATTCGTTCTGCGAGTTTCTTCGTCTTGCAGATTTTTCGTCTTGCAAAGCACGGCTATTAACGGCTTAGCAGCTTAGCGGCTATTAACGGCTTAGCGGCTTTAAGGAAAAGGAAACAAACTCGCAAGAACTCGCAAGACGTTTTCGTCTTCCGAAGCAAGCCCATAGGGAAATTCGTCTTGCGGAACGACTCAAAAAACGGAAAACTCTTTCGTCTTGCGAGTTTTTCGTCTTGCGAGGCATTCGTCTTGCGAGGTACCACTGTATCTTTATTCTTTTAAGAGGGATCTAAAGGGGACACCAGGAAATAAACTTAACTAAGAGATTCAAATGAATATGCAAGCTAGCTTCCAGCTGTATTGAGGGGAATCTACTCTGCTACATCACTTACTAGCATGAGTGAAGGAAGGATAATACTTATTCAATATATCCTTTCCTACAATCCTTAACATTCCCACACATTGTTGCAAACATTCACCCATGTGCCAAGACTTCTGCCATGACGTCCTTCCTTCCTTTCTTCCTTCCTTCCTTCCTTCCTTCCTTCCTTCCTTCCTTCCTTCCTTCCTTCCTTCCGTGTCAACACAGACCTCTCTCCAAGAGAGCATTCCCTAGCTAATCATATTCTCCTTGTCTGATGATTTGCTGTGAAGGAAGGTAAGATGTAGGGAGCTGTAGGGGAACTGACACAGCCTTAGAATTTGGAGTTGGTTTGTCACATATGAGTCAAGGACTAGGGAGTGGGTGAAGGAAAAATGGGTGAATCTCTTCTTTTACCATTTTTTTTCCCAATTACAGAAGGCTGCTGGAGGAATTCAGATCAAAAAAGCTTGATAGAATGGACCAAGCCATTCTCTCCCCTCCCCACCACGAACATACACTTTGCACATCTTCAGAAGTCAGAAGGGAATGTGTTTAAGGTGAGCTGGTTACAAAACTACTTTTCAGTGATTTTCCAACATAAATTGAACACAATACACTACACAATACATAAACAAACAAACATATAAACACGTATAATTTCGTAACCTCTTTTTCATTAACCCTATTTCACCGACTTCCCCATGCCTCCCTTTTCTGCATCCCTATTTAGTAGTTTTCTTCAGCAACCCCTCACTTCCATTAACTTATAAACTCTTTTTCTTTCCTTCTTCTCTTACCCAATCATTTATAGCTGTAATTTTGTTTTTTTTCATTACCCTTGACATTTTAGCATTCATTAATTTTATAGCAATTTTTAAGATAAACTTTGTATTTCTTCCAATCTTCTTCCACCGTCTCTTTTCCTTGGTCACGGATTCTGCCAGTCATCTCAGCCAGTCCCATGTAGTCAATCACCTTCGTCTGCCATTCTTCCAGTGTGGGTAGTTCTTGTGTCTTCCAATACTTTGCTAAGAGAACTCTTGCTGCTGTTGTAGAAATTACACAGATCTCTTGATGGCATCCGTCTGTCTCGGGAGACAATGGAAGAGTCAAACTCAAACTGTTGGAAAGTTACAGCTCCTGCCATGGCTGTAGTGACCATTACTGGAGAGATGTGTTTTGTTGCAGCCAAAGCAGATGAATGCGTCCGGTTGTGATGCTGAAGATACACCATGGTGTGTTTTTTTCACTCTACTCTCCTTCCAGCGGTCATTCCTCCTCTGGTCACTGCATGACCTGGCTTTCTGTAATAAATTCAGACTCTCTCATAATATCTATTTTTTACAAAATAGTTTTCGTGTCCACACTCTCACACATCCTCATTAATTTTAAGATAAAGTCTTCAAATAATGCTGAGTAAAGCTAATGATTAGAATATGCATAAATGGCCGACAACCCAAATCTTTAGGATAATTGTGTATGCATGAATATTGTTTGTGATTTGCATATTTCCATTTACCTCATGTAGGATTTGATTCATAGGGTATGTAAAGATTTTGTTTAATACTTTCTCTAATGCGTGGCTGTTCTGTCATGTTTTGACTCCTGTGAGAAGATTACTAATACATATTTAAACAGAAATAGTATTTAAACATCATTTAAAAAATAGTTTTGCTATTCCTTTGGCCCTAATCCAGTTGAAACTCCTTGAGATTAAAACTGCAGGCCTATACACACATATTTGGGAGTACGTCCATTGAACTCAGTGGGGCCCTGGTGTAGACATAACTAGAGCTGCACTTCAGTCTACTACATTTTTGTCATTGGATCCTAGTTCTGGTTGAGGGGCAGATCAATAGCAGGCCAAAACAAAAGAAAATACTTTATTCTGTGTATTTAAGGATCATTGATGATCTGTAGTTCCATGGATATGTTGTTGTTTAGTCATTTAGTCGTGTCCGACTCTTCGTGACCCCATGGACCAGAGCACGCCAGGCACTCCTGTCTTCCACGGCCTCCCGCAGTTTGGTCAAACTCATGCTGGTAGCTTCGAGAACACTGTCCAACCATCTCGTCCTCTGTCGTCCCCTTCTCTTTGTGCCCTCAATCTTTCCCAACATCAGGGTCTTTTCCAGGGAGTCTTCTCTTCTCATGAGGTGGCCAAAGTATTGGAGCCTCAGCTTCACGTTCTGTCCTTCCAGTGAGCACTCACGGCTGATTTCCTTAAGAATGGATCAGTTTGATCTCCTTGCAGTCCATGGGACTCTCAAGAGTCTCCTCCAGCACCATAATTCAAAAGCATCAATTCTTCGGCGATCAGCCTTCTTTATGGTCCAGCTCTCACTTCCATACATCACTACTGGGAAAACCATAGCTTTAACTATACGGACCTTTGCTGGCATCCATGGATATAGTGTTGTCATGAAGCTAGGTGGGACACTTATTTTGGCAGCTAAACGTTTTGAAATGTGGGCTGATCATTTTAAAAGAAAACATCCATAAAAAGTTAATAACAAAATAATGGGGGGGGGGCCCTCCGTTGTTTACAGAAATGTATTATACATAGGACCGCCACGGAAGATGCTCCAAAAACTTCAGCTAGTGCAGAATTCAGCAGCCAAGATGCTCACTGGGACAAGACAGTTTGAGTACATTACACCAATCTTTGCCCAAATGCACTGGCTGCCAATTAGCTTCCAGACCCAATTCTAAGTTTTGACCTATAAAGCCTTAAATAAAGCAATACCTCAAGAACTGCCTCTCCCTGTATGAACTGACCCAGACCCTGCCTTCATCCCCTGATGCCCTTCTTCATGCCACCTCCACAAGAGGTCTGGGACAATGGGACGCAGGCTAAATGGATCAAGGGACCTATTTATGCCCATGCACGTGACCCAGAGCTTCCTCTTACGGTGCGGGCATCAGAACACCTCTCCCTATATTTAGGGCTGTGTGCTTGACCTTGCTATGCCGTCGTCTGTTGTTGGGACAGGGGCACGGCAGGAATTTTCCCCACTTGGCTGATTGGCTGGTGCCATTTGGGTTTCGCCTGCCACGTAGCAAATCGTCACAATTTGTAAGGTTGTGGATAGGCTCTGGTTCAGGTGATAGGGATGGGAGAACGCTCTCGCCATCCCTATGTGAAGGGTATTCCGTTAAAGGAATCCAGGGACTCAATGGTTTGGTCAACCCTTGTGAGCGGGTTGTGCCCATGCCTGAGTCTAGGGGGGCATTTGGGTGGCGGAGATAGCCTGTTCCTGGCTTTCCACTTATCCAGGTGTTCGCCCTTGGCTGACCTATGCTGGTGCCCTGGGTCAATGCTACCTGCAATGGTGCAGGGAGCTAGTCGAACCAGAGCCTATGCAATCAGTCACTTGCTATAATCAATAAAGTTGTGGCCTAAATTCTGCCAAAAACCAAAGCAAAATTTGAGTCTTGTCTGAATTTATTTAAGGGGGAGGTTTAAAGGTCTGAACACGCAAACAGCAGTTACCTCTTCGTGATACAAATGAGCTTCTAGCTCAAGAAATATTGATGGTTGAAACCGGACACACCATTAATTCATTATGCAAAGGAGCTGCATTGGTTGTAACTCTCTTCCCTCTGAAAATTAACATAGAAGACACATAACATCTTGATGAACTTTCCAAATGCAGGGGTAGCATCAAGGGAAGACGTCTCAAGACCTTAAAGATGTTGGAACTGTTCACTGGCCCAGAATGAAAGACAATAATTTGATCTGTGATCAACATAATAAAGATATTACTGTATATACCACACTTAGGGGGGAAAGAGCATTCTTGAAGGATGCTTATCAGATTTTTGATAGATTTTTTTCCTTCCTCCCCTGACAGCCACTGTGGTTTCTGGAAAAAACAAAGGAGCTGCACATATGATCTTTAAACCATGGTTGATTCACAAGAAAAAAATAGTGACCTTTCTGCGGTAGCCTTTGTTGATCTTACAAAGGCATCTTATCCTTTTTGCAGAGATAGCCTTTGGAAATAACTTGCTGCTAGACTTGGCTGGCCAGAGCCAATTATTACTGTGGTCAGGCCGTCTCATGACAGATGTTGAGCGTGACAAGGAGAATGTTCATCAGCCCTTTCTTGTAACGAACGGTATTAAAAAAGAGTGTCTGATGTCTTTTGAGTGTTTCATTTACTTCTGGAAATGTTTCATTATAATAATGTGGCAGATTAGATTTAGGATGAATTGGAAGGTGTGTTTTTTTTAATCTAAAAAGACTGTAAGCTAAAACTAACTAATAAAAAATGTTCATTGTACCCTTGTAGGGGGCATGCAAGTAATAGTGTATCACACATAAACACATTTAATTGGGGGCTATTCATTAGCCCGAGAAAGACAGAGGTTTGATATCACCAGCTTCAAATGAGATTGATGCTCCATCAAGACATTATTAGCAGAAAGAACTTTCTCCAACTGCTCAGTAAATTGGGAACTCTCACATCGTGGCCGGACTGTATCTTGTGAATGAAAAGATTAATGACAAAACCACTGATGGAAAAAGTAGCAGAGCACATGGCAAACATCACTAATGTCAGGGTAGCATACCAAACTATGAGACTGACCTCTCTTCTATATGCTTGCAAAATGTGGATGATGTATTGCTAGTGTATTAAGAAAGCACACTACTTTCATCTGGACTCAATGCTGAAATTTCACCTAAAGTGAAATAGGAAGCAAACTGGGGAATGGGGTCTTCTCAGGCAAAACCTCTGAGGTATTTTGAGGAAAGAGAAATGCAGAAGGAGGAGCAAAGCAACCAGGAGCAGGGAAAGAAATAGTGTTTTGGAATATGGTGTGGCCAGGTATTACTTACATTTGACAAAAGAAACCAAAGGGGGTGTGTGTTTTAATTAACGAATATCCCCTGTGATGTTTTAGAATGACATATCTAATGCTGTTCTAATAGGGGGAAATAATGTTAAACAGGTCAGTATAGATCTGGCCCTAGTCATTTTGGTTTTCCAACAGGAATCAGAACCTGGATGGAATCGCTCATTATGTATGTTCCCAGCACGTGATACTGAGAGGTGCACTGCTTGTAGATGAGGAGATTAGTGAACATGTATAATAAGTGTTGACCTTGTCAACAAAGGTCTGTATAGTTAAAGCTATGATTTTCCCAGTAGTGATGTATGGAAGTGAGAGCTGGACCATAAAGAAGGCTGATTGCTGAAGAATTGATGCTTTTGAATTATGGTGCTGGAGGAGACTCTTGAGAGTCCCATGGACTGCAAGAAGATCAAACCTATCCATTCTGAAGGAAATCAGCCCTGAGTGCTCACTGGAAGGACAGATCCTGAAGCTGAGGCTCCAATACTTTGGCCACCTCATGAGAAGAGAAGACTCCCTGGAAAAGACCCTGATGTTGGGAAAGATTGAGGGCACAAGGAGAAGGGGACGACAGAGGATGAGATGGCTGGACAGTGTTCTCGAAGCTACCAGCATGAGTTTGACCAAACTGCGGGAGGCCGTGGAAGACAGGAGTGCCTGGCATGCTCTGGTCCATGGGGTCATGAAGAGTCGGACACGACTAAACGACTAAACAACAACAACATAATAAGTGTTCAGCAATCAAGCTCTAGGAACTTTGCTTAACCTTTTAGAAAAGCTATTTCTAATAATGTGTGTGTCTGTTATTAGCAAACCAATTTGATATACAGATATTGGGGGAGGATTGGAATAAAGAATGAGAAATCTCAATTTCGATCACACAGTGGGAAGCTGTTTTAACTGCTATAACAAGGGTGTCTCTGGATCTTAAATTGAGGCTCATAATAAAAATTAGAATATACTGGACCCCATTACATTTGTTTAAAAAAGGGCTATCTAAGGTATCTAACTGTCTGAGATGCAATAGGGATAATACTTCTCTAAAACATACATTTTTTCATTGTCCTATATCAAAATATTTTTGGCAGAAGGTAACTGAAACCATCAACAGAACTGTACGGAGAAACCTTACATTTACAGAGCAAAATATCCTCTTGAATTATATACCCAGCACATGGAACCTTACAAAAGGACAATATGAGTGGACACTCTGTGCCCTTACCACAGGAAAAAGACTGATACTGATGAATGGGGGGGGGCGAATGCGGCTCCCTTCTACGATTTGATTGAAGACTTACGTGGAAAGACCCTCAAGCCAACCCCCCATTAGCATAAAGAAGTTCACACAGACACAGAATTTTTGTTTAAGGTTATTGGGCAAATTTTTTTGCCACAACTTTATTAATTACAGGAAATGTGAGCGGTATTGGCTTAAAGGTAAAGGTAAAGGGACCCCTCACCATTAGGTTCAGTCGTAACCGACTCTGGGGTTGCTGCGCTCATCTCGCTTTATTGGCCGAGGGAGCCAGCATACAGCTTCCAGGTCATGTGGCCAGCATGACTAAGCCGCTTCTGGCAAACCAGAGCAGCGCACGGAAACGCTGTTTACCTTCCTGCCGGAACGGTACCTATTTATCTACTTGCACTTTGACGTGCTTTCGAACTGCTAGGTTGGCAGGAGCAGGGACCGAGCAATGGAAGCTCACCCCGTCGCGGGGATTCAAACCATCAACCTTCTGATCGGCAAGTCCTAGGCTCTGTAGTTTAACCCACAGTGTCATCCATGTCCCTGGTATTGGCTTAGGCATTGGCAAAAGACTGTATCTGACTCCTGCCCCCTTTGCAGGAAGTCTGTAAAGGTAAACCACCCAAAGGGAAACTGCTTTGGGGGAACCCGCCTGCATCTCCCCTGGTGTGCCCAAAGGCCTGGCATGGCCCTAGCCCCTCAAGCGGACTTTGGACAAGATCCAGGCCTCGGATTCCTTTAACGGAATACCCTTGAAATGGAGGGGCAGGCGATGGCCGACCTCCCCTCCCGCATTCAACAATAAGCCAATGCCTAACCGCCAAACCTTACAAAGTTGTGACGATTGCTAAGAGGTAGGCAAAAACCAAGTGGCCCATGCCAATTCACCAAATGGAAAAATTCCTATCCGGTCCCCAACCCAAGACAGGCAACCAACCGAAGTCCAAAGCGAGGCCAAATGACAGTTAAATTAAAGGGAGGGTGGGCGGATGTTCGGCAGTGTGAAACAGGTGCTTGGCACACGTCACCCTGCCGCTTGTATACATTCCCACGATCACCCATTCAAATTGATTGGGCAATAGCCCTGGGAAATCTTGATGCCTCCCTGGTGTGAGGGTGATGGCTCAACCCATACCAGGGTGGGGGGAACCCTGGTTGAGACCCTGCCCACAACCAGGACCATCTATTAAGATGATCCCACTTATACAAACTCGCAACATATAACAACTTGCATAAAAATGCAAACTTGCCATGGACAAATTCAATGATATTTGGAATCCATTCTTACAAATACTGTAATAGGTTAAGATCTGGTGAAGTACAACAATCTTGTAAAAATAAAAATAGTTGTCACCACTTTATGTCTCAGCAAATTCCTTAAACCAATTATGAATGTATGATGAAGTATCAAGTTTCCAACAAATGCTGGACTATCCCAGAAATATCAGGAGCATATTCTGCATGAATTTTTGCATCCTCTCAGCTCTAGTCTGAGCCTCCCTCTTCAGTTGGGAATGGGAAGGAACCTAGCAGCCTTTACTGCCATTATCCCAGTAAGTGTCGAGTGCCAAAATGGCTGACTCTCCTCCATAAAACTGACCCTGCTGAGGGAACAAAAAGCTGCACTCTGCAGTGGATACTGATGGAAAATCACTACCAGCAAGAATTCAAGTCCCTGAACTGAGACAAGAGGTCCATTTCTTTGCGAACTCAGCATTTGCTGCTGCCACGTCCTACTCAATTTATGACTGACTAACCATTTATCTTCTACATGGCGACATACTGAATCTCTGGAGTGGTGAAATCTCAAATATTTTAATATCAATGGTGTTGATGTATTGTCAGACTTGATGATCTAGCTTCTTAAACTTGCTTTTTATCCTACAGCCTCTGGAAAGTATTTTTGAGAGAGAGTGTGCTGCTGCTTATGTTTAGAGATCCCAAATATTTCAGCATCCAGACTCTATGCTGGTGCATTTTAGTAAGAAAATGCTTACATCCTGTATGTTCTTAGAAGCAGAACTGAAAAAGGAACAGAGAAAACATAAATAGGATACATTTTCCCCGGTAAAAGATGCTACATATATAATCAAACTTTCACAGTAAGTACATAACAGCAATCGAGAAATTGCCACTTAATGATTTACTGCCACACATGCTGATAAAATAAGCAGGCATTGTAAGACCATTCCCTGAACTCTGACCTTCAGCTGGGGGAAAAACATTATTTTCACTAAGGATCTGTATTGCTGTAGCACTGCCTCGAAATTAGATTGCTCTATTTGTGCTTGTTGCTTTATAAAACAAAACAAAGGATGGCTCACATGGGTCAACTGAGGGATTTGCAGAAAAATCCTCCCCGTGCATGGATGAAAGACTCTGTAAGAATGTGGGGGATCTCTGTAGTCCCCCACTCTTCAGTCTCCTCCTCCTGTCCTATTACAGACATAAATGTAGCCAGTTCCTGCACTGCTCTGTAGAATGCAACAATATGTCGGACTGCGTCAGCTTATGAGGGCAATGGGGAGGGGTAATGTTGTGCGTGTGACATTGCGAGGTCGTGAGTACAACCTCTCGACATCCCAACATCATGCACGTGGTCAGGATGCTGGGAGAAGCCAGAGGCTGCTTTGACCCTTCTTCCCCTCTGAGTTGGCTGCGGGAGCAGCTCCACACTTCACCTCTGTGCTTTTGGAACATTGGGAGTCCCCAGCCCTGACCTCCAAAATATAGGGGGGCAAAAGGGCTTGGTCTCCTGGAGCTGGTGCCCCTGGCTGCAGGTAAGACTCTTCCATTGCACACCTACAGCTATGAAACAGCCCCCTTCTCCAGCCCTCTTGCACTGCCCAAAGGGAATAGCATGTACAGTGGGAACATGGAAAACAAAGGTGACATTCCTGTGGATGCCTGAGTCTTTTGCAGCATGGCCCTCTCAATGATGATGATGATGATGATGATGATGATAATAATAATAATTTATTATTTATACCCCGCCCATCTGGCTGAGTTTCCCCAGCCACTCTGGGCAGCTCCCAATCGAGTGTTAAAAACAATACAGCATTAAATATTTAAAACTTCCCTAAACAGGGCTGCCTTCAGAAATAATAATAATAATTTATTCTTTATACAAATGGTTACTGCAGGCTGACTCATGGTACGGTAAAGGTATGGTAAAGGACCCCTGTACGGTTAAGTCCAGTCAAAGGCGACTATGGGGTTGTGGCGTTCATCTCACTTTCAGGCTGAGGGAGCTGGCGTTTGTCCACAGACAGCTTTCCAGGTCATGTGGCCAGCATGACTAAACTCCTTCTGGCACAACCGGACACTGTGATGGAAGCCAGAGCACGTGGAAACACTGTTTACCTTGTGCCACAGTGGTACCTATGTATCTACTTGCACTGGTGTGCTTTTGAACTGCACAAGCAACACTTTATATGGAGTTGAGCATTGTTTTAAACCCAGGGACGAGGGACTGGAAGCTTTCAAGTGCTCTCCATCTGGCCTGTAGCATCCCTTCCTCAGCCTGCCCCTCCAAGCAGATTTTAGGGTTGGGGAAAAAGCCTCTTGATTAGAAGCAATAGGATGCTTGTTTAAGCCTAGCTATGGTGTGGAGCAGCTTTTTTGGGTGGGGTGGGGGCTTCCCTTCACTGCATGATGTGTTTCCGCCTCAGAAGATACCCCCATGGCACCATTAGGCTTAAAAACAATCACGTATTTTACAGCCTTATTGCAATTCAGCAGGTGCAAAGGTGATGCTTATGAAGACTGCAGCTGAGGAGGAAAGAGTTGATTCTCCCCTTTCCAGCTGCAAGCTCCATGAAGATCATACCTCCTTTTAAAAAATATTATTTTTTTTAAACAACACTTACAATAATCAACATAGAATAAAAATAAAAAGTGAAAGAAATGGCATACCATATCACTAGAATTAACAACTACAAATACATATACTGTATTCTTATCAAACATATAAATATTATTATTATCCAAGTACATTTATTTTTAACCTATATTTTGTATGAGTGCGTTCCATATTTCATTATGCTTGTCCATGCAAAGTCTATGTCTATAAGCAATCCACTCATACGTGGGAAGTGTAGCCATATCTTCAATGACCTTTGACACCTGAGATGTATATACAGTCGTACCTTGGAAGTCAAACGCCTTGCCAGTCGAATGTTTGGGCTCCCAAACCCGGAAGTGATTGTTTTGGTTTGTGGACGTTCTTTGGAACCTGAACATCCATCACAGCTTCCGTGGCTTCCGATTGGCTGTAGGAGCTTCCTGCAGCCAATTGGAAGTCGCGTCTTGGTTCCTGAACGTTTTGAAAGTCGAAAGGACTTTCGGTATGATTCCGTTTGACTTCTGAGGTACTGCTGTATTTAGGACCCATCTGATTCTTGTGAAAGCAATAGGTTTTGTTTATTGATTTTATTCTGAATTTTGAATTGTTGTAGTGTACCCTGCGACCTGCTGGTGAAGGATAGGTAGCAAATATAATATAAAACATAGTAACACAGATGTCACCTAGTCACAGACTGTCCCATTGTGGTGGAATGTATTTCTAATTAAAGTTTTAGCAAAGTTTGCACCTATTCATATAAATAAGCATATGCAGATGCCATATAAATGTGTGTCCTATGGTGTGCATTTCCTCTCTGTTATTATTATTATTAGGCAATGCATAGGAGGCCACTCTCATGGCCTGAGAAAGGCTCCCACATAACCATTTCCTCTCCAGTTCTTTTTCACCCCGAGTTCAATGGGGACGCTGTATCTTTCACCTGGGGCTGAAAAAGCAGATTGGGGTTGGCGGGTTTGACCTGAAAACCCCCCAGAATCTAAAGAGTTAAGCAATGGTCCTGTTCTTGGCTTTCTTCCTCTGCAGTGCAGACGGCAGAGACTGTTTTGGGTTTAAAAGAAAAAAGTGTGTGTGGGGGGGTAAATCATGGCACTCATCCTAACATGTAGTTTGAACTGCATTCTAAGCAAAAGAAATCAACAGCGGATCACATCAATGATGTTGCTTTGTTCTGCCAATATACACTCTAGTAAGGCTTATCACTAAGGCACCTGTGTTGTGCAAATATCTAAATATAGTAGTGGATTTGAGAGTCCATATGCATTAAGCTAGTTTCTCATGAATCTCTGATGGATTTGGATTAGGAGCCAGATACGCAAACAAGGCCAGTATTTGCATATATTTACAGCTCTTTGTAATCCCTGGAACAGAAATTAGCCTCCTATCCTCCTGCCCAGCTGAAACAATTTAAAGTTTCCTGTTTGACAGAAAAAAAACCCTTTCCCCCCCAGAAAATGTGCAAGGTGCTCCAGAGTTGTCTCACGCTGCTTTTATCCAGGAGGCATCTTTATCTTCATTTAAATCGCAACATCAGAGATGCTATGATTAATTTATTTTAAAGTGGGCTTTGCTGTCAGGATCATTCTCTCTGGAGCGGAATTGTATCCCGCAGCTGGTTTGTGTAAACGGAAAAGCAAAGTCAAGGGAACTAACAAAAAAATAACTACACGTACACAGCTGCAAAATTAGTCTGATTACTAAACATCTAATATGTTGCTTGAGAAGGGAGGCGGGTGGCGCTGTGGTCTAAACCACTGAGCCTTTTGCCGATCAGAAGGTCAGCAGTTCAAATCCCTGTGACGGAGTGAGCTCCCGTTGCTCTGTCCCAGCTCCTGCCAACTTAGCAGTTCGAAAGCATGCCAGTGCAAGTAGATAAATAGGTACCACTGCGGCCGGAAAGTAAATGACATTTCCCTGCGCTCTGGCTTCCATCACAGTGTTCTGTTGCTCCAGAAGCGGTTTAGTCATGCTGACCAAATGACCCGGAAAGCTGTTTGTGGACAAATGCTGGCTCCCTCAGCCTTAAAGCAAGATGAGCGCCGCAACTCCATAGTTGTCTTTGACTGGACTTAATCGTCCAGGGGCCCTTTACCTTTTTTTACCTATGTTGCTTCATGAATGAGAAATTTGTGTGTGGGTAGCGAGGTGGGGTGGTGATATGGCCACTGAACAATGTACATAATAATATATTATCACATACATTTTAAAAATCCTATGAACACTATGATCACCACCAAATGCAATGGGACTTAGGCCCCATCTGCACTATGCATTAATCACTATCATACCACTTTAAACAGTCATGGGTTCCTAGGCACTTTAGTTGGTTAAGGGAGCTGAGAGCTGCGAGGAGATCTCTATTCCTCTCACAGAGCTATTGTTCCCTGGGGAAAGGTACTGGTTGTTAAACCAGTCTGGGAATTGTAGCTCTGTGGGGGTAATGGGGTCTCCTCACAGCTCTCAGCTCCCTTAAGAAACTACAATTCCAGATGCTTGTGTTTTTACCTCAGCCAATAATGTTATTTTAATGAAAGTGACTTGCAATATCACAAGATTCAGAGTATTATGCATACCCTCCAACATTTCTGTGATGAAAATAGGGATGTCCTATTCAACAACATCAATAATAATAATAATTTTATTATTTATACTCCACCCATTGGACTGGGTTGCCCCAACCTCTCTGGGCAGCTTCTAACATATATATAAAAACATAATAAAACATTAAAAATTAAAAATAAACTTCCCTATAAAGGGCTGCCTTCAGAGGTCTTTCAACAGTTGTATAGTTACTTAAAGTATCTCCTTGGTTCTCCAGTAACCCCATACCCTCAAACATTTCTCCAATGAAAATAGGGAAATCCTAAGGAAAATGGGACATTCCAGGATCAAATCAGAAACTGGCATGGCTTCTATAAATCTGGGACTGTCCCTGGAAAATAGGGACACTTGGACGGTCTGCCACAAACCTATGTACGCAAAGAGATTTGCCCAGCGTATGCAGGGGAAAGAGAACCAAAATTTTCTCTACAGTACAACATTTTGAGGAATGTATTTATTATCTTTAAGCTAATTGCATTGCTAGCAGCCCAGCAGACCTTAGTGGTACACATGGCAAGAATGTGACCGGCCTTAGGCTATGCAGACATTTCAAACAGAAACATTTTCTCTTCTTTTCCTCATCTCTTTCCTATCGATTTAGCTCGAAGATAAATTACTTTGAAGCTGCAGCCTAGCAAGGTAATGCAGGAAAAATGAAATCGGCACACCCACCCAGTGTAAAAATATAGAAATGTTTACTTCAGCTGTGCTATTACGTAGAGCTGGAGGGAGGTATTGCCCTTTTGCCTGGTCCATGCTTCAGACCATCTTCTCAAGAGCACCTATATTTTTGACCAATTATATGTGGTTATATTTCCGCATATTCATTGGTTCTGCATGTGGATCCCTAGTTTTGACTATGGTGGTAAACCTATGCAGGGCTGCCAACTTGAATAAAATATTGGGGGGGGGGGCAGGTAAGCCCTACATAATCAATCGCATGACAGGGCATACTCACACTATTTGAATGATAATGTCCCTCAACTTGGGGGGTGGGCCTCTCAAATATTTTATGGCGGGTGGTGGAAGGGACCTTGGCTGGCTCCTTTGAACCTTCATCTGATCTTTAACCCTTCTTTATTCCATGGGGGGTATTATAGAATGTCCCTCTATGCCAAACACAGAGAAAATGAATATCCCAAGAGGAAGGACAGAATAAAAATTTTCTCCCTGACCTAAAGTTGTCCATGTGCAATTTTTTAAAGCAATGAGGAACACTGATCCATATGAAATATCACGTACAATCTCAAGTAGCAAAGCCTATGTGTATTCAGAATGCCTTACATGTGCATTCCCTCTGTCTCCCCTCTCAAATGATAGTCCCCGGTCACAACAGCAGAACAGAAACTAGTTCCTGTTTACATAGATCAGTGTAAAGGAGTTGCCAAAAGGAGACCCAGAACATGTGTAATAGGTAAAGGTAAAGGACCCCTGGACGGTTAAGTCCAGTCAAAGGCAACTATGGGGTTGCGGCGCTCATCTCGCTTTCAGGCTGAGGGAGCCGGCGTTTGTCCACAGACAGCTTTCCAGGTCATGTGGCCAGCATGACTAAACCACTTCTGGCACAACGGGACATGATGACGGAAGCCAGAGCGGACGGAATTGCTGTTTACCTTCCTGCCGCAGTGGTACCTATTTATCTACTTGCACTGGTGTGCTTTCAAACTGCTAGGCTGGTAAGAGCTGGGACAGGGCAATGGGAGCTCACACCATTGCAGGGATTCGAATCACCAACCTTCTGACCAGGAAGCCCACGGGGCTCAGTGGTTTAGACCACAACGCCACCCACATCCCTAGAACATGTGTGACCATTGCCAGCTCCTCCTTGTCCTTCTACCCAGCTAGATGTACAATCCACAGTACCAGAATAAAAACAGAAATGGACATAAAGATCCAGACTTTGGATAATCTAGGACAGTTTCATGCAGTGGGTCTTTGACTGTGTGACTATTTGAGTTTAGATTATTCATCAGGGGGACCTAGATATCTTATTATTATGAGATAAAAAAGAAAGGTAAACGCAACAGACATTCTTAAAATACATTACATGTTGCCAATTTAAGGAGCAATCCTATGCACAAGAAGCTGGTTTAAAGCAAACTGGTGTAAGCTAAGCCAGCATAAAGTTGTTCCCAGTCCAAACCCAGTTCATCAGTGGGGCTGCTGCTGCTGCTCTGCCTAAGCCTGGAAGAGACGAAAATAGCCTTTTAAATGGAATTCTACATTCCATTTAACTACATTGTGACCAAGCTGAAAGGATTTAGAATCCACCCATCTTGCCCCTGCCACAACCCTTTTTCAGGATGTACACCAGCCTTGGCTGAGCCAGGGATGGGGGGGGGGGGGTTAATGTCATCTGAGCCTGGCTGAGCCAGGAATCCACAGCATCCTAAACAGCTCCTCCTGGTTCATCTTGCCATAGGATTTCCCCTTAATATTGAATATATTGAAGGCACCCAAGAACAGGTTGTTGAAGCTTGTCCTCAGTTTCTCCTCCCCCCAAAATCCATTTAGCATCCCCTGGTAAAACCAGAAAGCAAATGCACCTCTGCATCATCATCCCAAGTCTTCTTTCTTTTAAACCTTTCCTTCTTTCCACCCCCAACTACTTCTCCATGGACAGGACTTCACTTCACATAAGAGCTTCAATAGGAAATAATTAAAATACCATTCCTTGTCTTTCATAGCCTGCATTGGAGAAGTCTATTCTACAAAGTTCCTTTTTTAAAAAGCCACTAATTAATCATGGAGTCAACTGCTGAATAAAACAGTGCAGAAAATTGCCTGCTTATGAATTTCCCAATCCTTTCCCCGTGCACGCTTCAATTTTTAGCAAACTAGTAAATTTAAGATTTTTGGTACTTCTGACAGCGCACATGATTTATATCCCTCTTCATAAGGAGAGAGTCAGCAGAGAAGAGCCACTGCTACAAGACATCAATGCCCTTGATGTTATAGCCGAAGCCTGGGAGCTGCTTTTGCTGGTTGAGGTGCAGGGAAGCCACGGGCGGTTGGGGCCATGGCGTGGCAATGTTGTAATAAACACAGGACAACCACGTGGGA
Source organism: Podarcis siculus (assembly GCA_034642415.1). NCBI lineage: Eukaryota > Metazoa > Chordata > Lepidosauria > Squamata > Lacertidae > Podarcis > Podarcis siculus. Next base: position 658,543 of record JAXCMG010000159.1, read on the forward strand.
TTTAAATACCCCACAACTTAATTGATTACAGATGTCAACAGGGTTTGGTGCAGGAATTGGGTGTGTATACTGAATCAACCAATCCATCTGCTGGTTGATTATTTGGCAGGGTTAACCAAGGATAAAAATCACCCTATGGCGTACATCAAATCAGGGCAATCCCTCCAAGATTAGCATTTCCAGGGTGCTATGGCCCCCCAGCCCCCCATCTGGTTGTCTGGACAGAAGCATCTCCCCCTGGATCCCTTTAAGGGAATACCCCAAGTTACAGGGCTCTCAACCCCTGTCCACCTAGGCAGCGGCGTAGCGTGGGTTGTCAGCACCCGGGGCAAGGCAAGTAATTTGCGCCCCCTAACCCGGGGCAAGGCAAGTAATTTGCGCCCCCTAACCCCTAACCTGCCGCTGCTGCCAGCTTCTTCTTGCTGCTGCCTGGGCTGGGGTATTTACGGTAAGGTAGCCACGGCGGCAGCGGCGGGTCCGTGTCAGGTGATCTGAGGCGAGTTGCAGCTGGTGCTGCTGCCCAAACGACGCCGCTTGCCCGGAGGAAGAGGAGGGCAGAGAGGCGAGGAAAATGCAACAAGGCCCAGCAGCTGCAGCGGCGGCGGCGGCGGGGGGGGGGCTGTGAGGAGGGGCTGCCTGGCGCGCCCTCCGCGGCCCTGATGCGCGGGGACCGCGGCGAGCGCTGAGAGCCGCTGCCTGCTGGACGTGCGCACAGCTCGTCGGTTCCGCGAGACATGGGGCTCTGCTACAGCCTGCACCCGAGGCTCTTCGGCGACTCCGGAGGTGGCGAGCGCCCCCCCAGATGTTGCGCCCGGTGCGGCCGACCCCCCCTGCACCCCCACGCTACGCCACTGTACCTAGGCTAAGGATCCAATCCAATGCCTTAACTGCCATCAAGTTGTGGCAGCTGCTGTGAGGTATGCAAAATCTCCAGATGGGTTCAATTTGTGTCAGGGACTGGACTGAGGAGGAATGGTGGGAGCCCCCCCCCCCTGCTCCTGAACCTTCCCAAGGGCAGGAGGACAGTATTGATTTAGAACAGTGGTTCGCAGAAGGGCATAGTCCAGAGAGGAAAAGCTGGGAAATACTGGGTGAGGAACAGCTAGAAGAAGGAACACCAGGAGAGAGACAACTGGCAGATTCAGTGTCCTTGGACAGCATTCCTGACCCGCCCCCTTCGCCCAAGACTAGAAGGGCTTGAAAAGGGTTAGAACAGAAAGCAATGGCAACAAGCTGAGATTACCTGACTTAGGAGGGACGTAGATTAGTGGGCACAGAGGGGGTGAACCTTTACTGGGAGCAACACCACATTTTTTTAGAGATATGCATTCCTTGTCTCTCGCTGTGATAATTAAAGAACTTATATGGTAAGAACGTTCCTTTCGTTTGATCTGCTCATTAATGCCACCGGGGGAGGGATCGGATTCCCCAAAACCTGACAATTTGCCTGAAGGGAAATTCTTCCCTGACCCCGAATTTGACCCCAAATATGACAACCAAAGACACAAGGTCTGCCCGCTTATCCTCAGGCAGTCCTATGATATAAACAGTAGGTTGGATGGAGAATCCAGTGCTGATGGAGGCTAAGGCCTGGGCATGGCTGGCTTTTATACGCTTGGAGAGAACTAGAGGGAAGAAGTTTGGCCTGCTCCCAAAACTGCACCCCATAGCTCACCTGCAATTGGCTGCAACCACAGGTGAGCCCCAGCAGCCATTGTGACTGGTGGAGTAGGACATGACCTCTTCCCCCAGCTGTGTCAGAGCCAGAAGACCTTTCCAAACTGCCACGGCTGTGCATAGTCACAACCACCACTCCCTCCGGCTGGTGGTAAGTGGTCCTTCTTTGGGTTCATTCCATAACTGTGCTCCAGGAAAACCTTGTGGCTGGGATCCATTACATAGAATCTTAGCACTGAAGAGAGCCTGCCTTTTATAAGTGATCTAGTCTAGGGGTGGCAAATCTATGGGATCTCTAGAAGATGCTGAACTACAACTGCCATTATCCCAGCCACACTAGGTGGGGCTGATGGGAGTTGGAGTCCAACCACATACTCTATACTGCATAGAACAGATATACCCTTGATCTAGTCCAACCCCCCCCCCCCATTCAAAGCAGAAAACCTTGATCACCTGTAACAGATGGCAATCCAACTTCTGTTGAAGATCTCTAACAAGGAAGAGCCATCCACCTCTCTGGTCATGCGTACCATGCAACTGATGCTCAGCCAGGATTAGAGACAATAACTGGGTGTTGAGGAGATGCCATACAACAGGCTCCACTGAATATTCATGGGCCTTTTCACAGGTTGTTATCAGGTTGCTACTGTAACATTTAAAGGGCATCCTCGATACAGTCAGATCTGATGCACAAATTGCTTCACATCCACTTTCATACTTCTGCTAATCAGTCTTTTAATTGTCTCACACCCTATGGTCACATATAGTGATGCAGAGATGCAGAGTAAGATAAAAGCTTCCTGAGAATGCTACTTAGTGTTGAATGCACGGAATATAAATGGCAGAAAACAAATAATAATTTGGGTGGATTCTCTCTGCTTCATGCCACATTTTTCTCCAAGCCTGTGTTTAGGGAGGCTGGCATCTCCCACAACAGAAATTTGAGGGATGCATTTTTCACCCCAGTTATTCACCCTAATAACATTGTGTTGTGAGTTGTTTGAAATGAATCCCTGTGTTTGATTGCAGACTTATTTTATGTTAGTTGAGAAGAGCAGTCAACAGATAACTGCAGGAAGGCTGTGTTATCTGTTTTCCAACTTGTTGGTGTTGCCTAGACTCAGCAGTCCTGCTGCTGATACAAGAATGGGTGCTTGGCAGCCACTGATGTTTATAGACTTCTTGGATTATACCAACATTCAAGGATTTCCATAGGACAGTGTTAAAAGATAATTCCTGTGTGCCATGGTGTATCAAATAAGAATATAGCTGTCATCAAGGCTACATCTAACAAAGCAAAAAGAGCTGTCAAATACAACAAGATTGTTTGCTGTGAACTCAGAAACGAAACAAGGCTGAGCTCTATCACCCTAATTATTTGGGATTCCTGGGGCTTTAATTGCAAGGACATTCTCACAAAACCTGTGCATGGGAAACAGTTAAAAGAATTGTTTATTTTTATTTTTGCTAAAGATTTGAAAACTGCTACGACTTAGAAAAATAAGTGGGAAATATTGATGCGCCATATCGTGATCAATATGGCAAACTGATTGTGATCTTCAGTGTTTCCCCACTTAAAACCACTTAAAACTTTGATAAGGGTAAGCGAACTTACTTGGTGACTACCTTCGTCGCCATCTTGGGCGTTGTCAGTGTTTCCCCATCAACTCCTGACAATTCAATAAAAGAGAATCTGAAGAAAGGAAGCCATATTCCGTATGGAGGGAGCATCACCTCATTTCATACTGATTAAGTGGGTTAACTTATTAGTCCCGTATCACTTGAACCTCAGTCCTTGCATTGTTGTGAGGGAAACTTGGATGGGGAAGAGATAACAAGCTGCACAATGAAGGGTGGCACCTTCACTTCTGCTCTCCCTGCCTAAGGATGTGGCCTTTGCCATCATTGGACTCTGAAGATGTCTCCATAATACAGCATCTCCAAAGGCCCTTTAAAGAGGACAGCTAGCTCCTCTGAGGAGACAGGGCCAACTGCAGAGCAGATCTTATCAGCATTCAGGTGGCTTCATTTCCAAGACAACATTCATCCATTATACACAACAGAGAGAAAGTGACAGTTACTAAAGCTCAGCAAGAGCTTTCCGTGGTTCTGAGGAGGCTTGTCTGATTCTGAACACATCTTGCCAGTTCAAGCAACACCCTCCTGACCTTGACTTTGTCTGAGATGACCCTGCTTCCTATAACTACTGGAAGAGACTTGACCTTATTTGAGCTTATTGAAAGCCTCTGCAAAATGGGATAGTTACTAGGATTGGTGAAACATCAGCACCCTTCGCAAGTTTAATATTAACTGGAAAATAAAGGATAAAGGATAAAGACGAAGGACACCCAAGACTGATATTGCTGAACAATACCATGCAGACCAATGAAATGTGGTCTACACAATACTGATATATTTGGAGGCAAACCTATATATTTGGAAGCAAGTAAGTTAGCTTATTTGGAACTAGCAAGACCTTTTAACAATCTAAAAATAAAGAACGCACACACACAATTGCAGACTCATTAATTTAAACGTAAAATGGTATTTTCCTTTCCTAAAGATGGTGAACTGGAATTCACACTCCTGTTTCTTATTTTAAAATAACCTATAGATCCCTGGGCCATCTTAAATAGTATGCTTTCTTAACTGTACAGAGATTATCCTGAGCTGGATGTGCATTAGAAATGGTCAGTGGAAAAGCACATCAGAGAAGATTGCTTTCTTATCCAAGAGAAAATTCTTCTAACAATTTACTTGTGTCATGTTGCAGTTTTACTTGACATATTTATACAATTCTGCTACTTTCCCAGTAATGATACTGGAATGAGCAAATAGATCTCTTTTCATTATGTGACCAGATGTATGATAGCTTAGGGAGGGAAACCAACAGTGACCCTTTTTTACTTGTCACTCAGCCTTGGTGGGTCAGACCAATTGTGGCTTTTGATTTTGCTTTGAGGCTATTACAGAAGTTCAAAATAGCTAGAACACCACCTTTCAGCGAATTGCAAATGAACATCCATAACGTCTTTAATTATGACTGAAAAGTTACTTTTTTCTGACTTTAAAGATCCTTCCTCGCAAGAACTGTTGATTATGATTTTCACATTCCCAAATAAACTCAGCTTTGCTAAATTGCTTGTGATTCTTTGGATCACAACAATTATAAATTCAGAAAACTTCCTTAAATTAAAAGCAATTTAGAACCTTTGAAATCTTTGCAAATCTAGTGTTGTTATTGTTTTGCCAGAGGGTGTGCTGAATTATGCATAATTAATATTTATGATTGAAATTATATTAACATTACTAAAATCTAATCTCAGTGGGTGCAGCTTTCCAGTAATTATTCCAGGTGTTGGCTGTGTTGTATGAAAACCACACTTCCAACACTTCCCAAAACAATATAACTTGGGATTTTTTTTAGAATTCTTAATGAAACTCCTAATGAAACTCCTAATTTGATTGCTGTCACAATCAAATATTAAGTCACATTAACAACAAGCATAGCTGTGCTTAATGAATTCCAGAGGAATCTCCCTGTTGCCAAAACACACAGCAACAACAAGAAATCTGATCAGGATGTGCATGCAATATGTTGGAATGGAAAAAAAGGCTGTTATCATGAACATTGTTTCTAGGTATCAAGTTCATCTGAAATAATTCATTCTGACTAACAGTGGCATTGGGTTTAATAAGAGTCCAGTGACTAATTATTACCATGAGAACATATTTATTACCCAAACTCTAAAGTTATACCCAAGGCAGTCGTCAAATATTGGTATCATTTGGCATCAACCAAAGTCCGTGTCATGGACTTGCTGGACACAGAGGAATGATGGAAGGAACCAGCTGGGGAACCACCAAGAGAAGAAGACTCAGAGCCCGGGGATTGGTGGTGGGATGACAATGAGTGGTCAGAGGGAGAAAAGGGAGAAGACCTGGAAGAGGAGGCATCAGAAGCTGAAGGGGTAACAGGACTTAGTGAACTGGGAGAATCTTCGGCAGAGAGAAGGCAAGAATAATCAAGAGACGGAAGCTGAAGCAGGTGAGCGGGAGGAGGGAAGTTCAGAGGCAGAGATGAGTCAGGCTGGTGAAGAGTCACTGGTATCTCTCCCTCCTGCTGCGACAAGCTCCCCTCCCACTTTGACTCCCAGTACCAGGCGAGGCATGATGTGTGAGCAACAAAGGCAGTCTGCACACAGACACAGTCTCTGATTGCTTGGAAGAAGCCCTGGTGAGGGGGAAACCTATATGGCTGAGAGGAGGTGGGGACCTTTAATCTCAGCAACTGATTTCATGGAGTAAGACCTACAGGGAATGAGCTGTTGTGCTCATTAGGTTGTAAACTCAGCCAAGCCGATGAAGATCATGTTACTGGTAATAAAGAGTTAACGTCAACTTTGAACTGTGTGATTTACTGACCTGCTCACTGTGTGACAGCTCATATCCCAATCAAAGTCCCAGTTGCCAATCCATAGGGTACTCTGCTCCTCTTTGAATGTGCTACCTGTTCACCTGCCCTGTCTGAACATGTGAAGGAGCGATGAGAAGCAGCAGTAGCCTCTCCTGCTATTTCCTGCTCCCTCTGGGCTTACCATGCTGGTTGTCCCCAAAGGAAGAGGACAAATGAATGAGAAGGAATACCAGGTGCAAGGATATGGTAGTGGCAGTGACTCACTAACAGCAACTTGTCCAAAGATTTCCTAAAACTTGGAACTATCACTACTTATATAACAAGCACCACAGACAACTTTTGCCATCAGTAGAGATTGTGCTGTCTGATCAGGCAAACACAAGGTAACAGTAAAGAATCATAGAAATGATGGTGTCAGAAACATCTGTAGAGGACTGTCTGAAAAACTGGAGAAGTCCTTGTCAGCTGTCAAGTTTATTGGTGACAAAGTTTAGAAGGTAACTCACCAAAGCTGTCAACCGTCCCTTATTTGGTGGGAAATTCCCTTATCCCAGCGCCGTTTCCCGCTGCTGTCCCGGATTGATGATGTCCCATAAATTTCCTGGGTTTCAAAGGAAGCAGCTCCTCTCCCTCCCTCCCTTCAGGCCAGGGAGGAGGGAGGCTCCAACTGTGTTGCTTGCTGTGCTGTTCACCCAATAAGGAATCTAAGAACGAGTGGGGGGTGGAGCTTGCATGCCTTGTGCCGATCAAATTGGCCGCGTTGCCTGGGGACTCGCCTTTGCTCAGCGCTTCCCAGCGGAGAGGTGACGGTGGTTTTCCTTGCTGCATCCCCTTTGCCGGGTTGCTGCGCTGTGGGAACCACTGCTTGAGGCTTCGTTTGGCTGTTGGCTGGGCTTTCTGCCTTTGGCTCGGAGGGGCTGAGAAGTTGAACATACCTGTGCTCGGAATTGGATGGATACGTCATCGACGGCCTACTCCCCCTTGCTGGGGAAAAGGTCTGTCTGGAGCGGGGGCACATGGTGGGGGGAAAGGAAATCCTTTATTTTGGCTGCTGGTCCCTTATTTTCAAATCTGTAAGTTGACAGCTATGTAACTCACAGCTGTATCTTCATGATACTCCACACCAACTTGCTATGGATATTGACAGGACATGGGGTTGATTCACTTTTTGCTTAGGCTTTCTACAGCTTTACAGTAGCAAGGCCATGCTCTGGTTACCTTTTTACCTTTCGCTCTAATTCTCCTGCTACCAGCGACAGAGGAACAGTGCCAACCCATGTCTCAGTGGGTGTAACCCCCGCCCCCACAAATGCCTCAGATAAGACAGAGGTAATTAGTGTTCTTTCAACAAGAAGAAAAGTAATTGTTTTGTTTGAAGAGAATGGTGTTGGAATAAATAGGGTTGGAGAAGGTTAATTATAAGTCTGATTAAGGAGAACTATAGATCAAAGTATAAAATGTAAACATTAAATCAGGTCATGGGTACTCCGATAAATTTAAATAAAGTAGAAAATAATTTTGGAAGGCCTATTGTTGAAAAATGCTGAAGAACAATCTCTTTGTTTTATTAATTGTGTTTAGTTATGGGGGGGGGGAGTCTATAAGCCTATGAGCCTAATATGGAACAGGACTTCTAGAGATATTGCGTTCCTGGGCTATTTAAGGCTTTATATGTCAAAACCAGCACTTTGAATTGGGCTCAGAAACTAATTGGCAGCCAGTGCAGTTGTGCCAGGATTGGTGTAACATGCTTAAACATCTTGCCCTGGTGAGCAAAGTGGCCTCTGAATTCCCAACCAGTTGGAGTTTCTGAACCATCTTCGGAGGCATTGCAGTAATCTAACCCACAGATTACTAAAGCATAGTCACATGAGTTTGGCTACCCCTGTCCAGACAGGGACACACCTGGGCCACCAGCCAAAGATGATGGAAGGCACTCCACACCACTGAGGCCACCTGAGCCTCAGGCAACAGCAAAGGGTCTAGAAAATACCCCCAAGTTACGTACCTGCTCCTTCAGAGGGAATGTAAAAGCAGGCAACCTCCCATCTATCTGGTCAGGGGAACCATCCACTAACAGTGTTTCAGTCTTATCTGGATTGAGCTTCAGTTCATTGACTCTCATCCAGTCTATTACTGAGGCAAGACAATGGTGCAGCATATTGTCTCCCTCACCTGCAGATGTAGAGTTGTATGTCATCAGCATATTGCTGACAATGTTCTCCAAACCTTCATGTAGATATTAAATAGAATAAGGGATAAAATCAACCCCTGAGGAACCCCATATTGAAGGTTCCATGGGACCGAAGAGCACTCCCAACCTTTGGAAATGACCATCCAAGTAGGACCAGAACCACTAACTTGGACAGCCGCTCGAGAAGGAAACCTTGTTTGATAGTATGGGATTTTGCTGAGAGGCTGATGAGGATTAACAGAGACACATTTCCCCTGTCTCTCCCAACAGAGGGTATCATAAAGGGTGACCAAGCAGTTTCAGTGCCCAAACTGGATCCAAACTCCTAATTTTAGCTCAGGGTGGGCAGTGGTGCCACTTTTGAATGGGAGGCAATCTCGGTTCCTATCTGTGGTGACCACCCTGTTGGGATATGAGTACTATGCAGCTGCAAACAAGCAGTCCGATGTTTACATCACATGGTGTCTCTGACCGTGGGACAGGATGTTCCAGGGATTTCTCAGGGATTTGTTCTCAGTGTAATATGAGACCTTCCTGTTGCTTGTGTGAAGGAAGTTTGATGCAGTTGCTCGGAGGAGACTGAGTGAGCAGACATGTTTTTTGTACAGTTGTACAGTCAAAAATAAAGTAGAGATGTAACAGACTTTCTGACTGATTTTCTTTCTCCTGCTGCTATGCAAGGGGAAGGGGGTGTGCACCTTTCATCAGGCAGGTCACCGGAGACAGGCCCCGACAAACCTGGGAAGAGGAGTCAGCCTTACCTGAGGGGGGCAGTTTCCAATTTTAATTTACTCAAAATGCCCTGCCCCATCTATCTATGAAGTTTGGAGCAGATTTTCATGGTGCAGGGTGAGGGCTAAAGGGCAATGAGAGGGAGAGAAAGTCCCATCTGCTCATGCAATGGCAGTGCTGGATATCAGTCTAGGTACTGATTTATGGGGCAAATTAAGGTGTGTTGGAAAGGACTCATTAGTTCAGCCCACCAGCCATCATAGTGATGTCACTTTCCTCCCATGTTTCCTCCCATATATTAAGCTTTCTCTTAATTATTGCTTTTTTAGAAAGTTCTTCAGAAACCCTTTAAGTTTCTCTTCTTTGATTCCAATTTAATCCAATATGACTATTATTAAAAATAAATGAGATAATTTAACCGAATTCCCATTTCTCCCCAAATGCAACTTGACAACAGTAATTAATAAAAAAAATTATCAGCTATAATAAATGTCATCCCAAACATAATGACAAAAAATAAAATTAAAAATATGAATAAATGTCCATTAAATTCTACACTTTCTCAGGCATAAGTTAGAAGCAGTCTGTTCTTCACTGCTAGTTAAAAGACAAAGCAAATTAATTCAGTTGCAAATAAGAAATGGTATCAGTCGGTGAAAATGAATAATCCTTTAGGAAAATAACAAAAATGTAAAAGTCTTAAGCATGCTTAACATTAAACATTTAAATAAAGGATTTTTCTTGTTGTCTTGTTTGTTTGTTTGTTCATTTCTCTGTATCATTCTTCATCTGAGGATCACAGGGAGGTTGAACCTTGCTCTTTCAGGTCCTAATTTGATACTCCAGCCACAACACCACAACTTGTGAGTTTGCAAGCCCACTTCAGTCCACAAACCGCCAATGTATTCAGTGACTCACAAGAGGCTCAATAATCCTCATGGCTTTGCAATCTGTCCATCACTGTCAAGTACCTGCAAGGCCTCACAGAATAACTGGTGAGGTGCATTCAGATAACATGAGTCATAGAGGAACAGTAAAAACCAAGCTTTAAAATGCATACTTTATAATTAAATGTTATTTTTTAAAAAAGGATTGCTTTCAAGGGACACCTTTCTTTCTATTTCCTATACAGTGGTACTTCGGGTTAAGAACTTAATTCATCCTGGAGGTCTGTTCTTAACCTGAAACTGTTCTTAACCTGAAGCACCACTTTAGCTAATGGGGCCTCCCACTGCCGCTGCCCAATTTCTGTTCTCATCCTGAAGCAAAGTTCTTAACTCGAGGTACTATTTCTGGGTTAGTGGAGTCTGTAACCTGAAGCGTATTTAACCTGAAGCGTATGTAACCTGAGGTACCATTGTAACTTCCTTCTTGGATGGGCAAATCTGTCAGTTTCAGTTTTCCGTGCAGTCTCATTTTTCCAGTCTTCTCTATATTTCAATGGCAACAACAATTTATTTGTACCCCCGACCAGAAGACAGGCTAGGAGCAATGGGGGAAGTACAGGTGTATGCCCAAAAGCAGAAAGAAGAGAAAGAGTTCAGAAATCCTTTCATACCAGCCACTCATCTATTTTAATCTACTTTATATGATTCAGATCGCATCACTGTCACATCCAGTTAACTCCTTAGGCCTGTGATAATTGCATGCATTAAACCTGGGTGTAGACGCTTCTTAATTTCCTCCTTCTGCTGTATATCATTCACAAGTTTCTCCATATTAGCACTTTTGACTTCAGTATTTAGACTTACAAGAGAAGTGTAAATATTTGCCTTGTGCAGTGTCAACCTAAAACCGAATTTCGTTTTGTTGCTGCAGTTAAGAAAGAGCAATAAGATACTCTGGCTGAGTAAATTGTAGGTTTACTTTTGTTTGATAGAAATTTTTTAGCACACAGATCATGAACATAGTATTTTAAACAACCCCACCCACCTCAAATATTAGATTCATTTTTTAAAAATATAAAAAACCAGATAGTTGTTGCATGGGTGATGTTTTTTCTTAAAGAATTGTGTAGATCTGGAAGCTCTGTCGATTACACTGGCCATTCTAAAGATGCGTATGAGACTGAGGTACCTTAACTGATTTTTTGACAGGGTTACTAGGTTGCAATCAGGAGATCAAGACTTTCTTAAATCTTGTTTATATATTGCATCAAGTTCATCCAAAGGCACAGTCTGAAGAGTTCTGCAGATCATAGCTTTAAAATGTCTATCTCAGATGCTAGGTTTCGGATATTAATATTTCAAAATTGATCTTGCACATATTTTAACCAAGTTCTCCATCAAATGGGATGAAACACACACACACACACTATTTTACAAGTTGAAAAAAAAAAAAAATATCTGAAGAAGTGTGCATGCACACAAAAGCTTATACCCAGAACAAACTTGGTTGGTCTCTAAGGTGCTACTGGACAATTTATTTATTTATTTATTTATTTATTTATTTATTTATTTATTTATTTTTCCTGCATCAGACCAACACGGCTACCTACCTAAATATTTTACAAGGTTACCATAAAAAGTCTAGTTGTTGAGGCTTAAAAAACTTACCAATTAACTGAAATAGCAATGGTTATTTTCCTGCTCCCCTTAAAAGTGCACCTATCTGCAACTCTAAAATACAAAGCTGAATTATTTCCGTTAGACTTAAACTTAGTGGCTATTAAGCAGTGAACATCAACTGCACATAGTTTGTGTTATTGGCTATGGAACTATAAAGAATTGTGCTCAAGGATCCCATAAATCTTCTTCACCAAACCTTTATTAGGCATTACAAATATAGGCTATCATAAAACATCCATATATAAAATTTTAAAATATATACAAATAAACAGGATCCCATAAATCATTGACCTCCACCTTTTCAGCATGACACTTTAAAACCTGACTATGGCCTAAGTCCATAATCTTATGTATATTTACTTAAAATGGGGGAAAGACCCATTAGGAGTAATGGGTCGTGCTACTAAGCGTACTTGAGGACAGGCTGTGTGACCCACTGAAAATTTTGATCAATTTTCCCTAGATTGTGACATGTACTGACATGTAGGGAAATTCTTCATCCCTCTAAAGCTGAGAAAGGGCAGGTTTCCTTAGTACAGATTGATGGATCCCCATTGCTGCCTCATGACCTCCATGTATATTTTTTCTCAATGACCCCACATCTGGAGGAAATATATTGTTATAGATTTTGCTGGACCCCCTAAACCCTAGAAATTAATAAATGGTGGGATTTTGCTTATTTGAGAAATGAAGGAAGAATACAAGCTGCAGATGAATTCCTGGGCAAAATGACCTGGCCAAGCTAGGACCATTAAGGAACAATATAGGACCATTGAGGGACATTGGCAATGCAAGAGAACTGTCCTCTCCCCTTGCCCTGAGATGTGAACAGAGACTGGGGGCTTAGAAGGTTGCCAAGGTAACTGGGTGTGAGGTGGCAGGAAAAGAGAATTTTCAGCAGGGTATTCTGGGAAGAAGAAGAAGAAAGACGAAAGACTTCAGGTTGACTGAAGGCTGGCTGCACTGCTGTGGGGGACAAACCCCACTTGAAATGACCATGTTGTAAGATCTGGACTCCTTCCATGCTGACTGAAGGTGTAAATAGGTGAATAAACCATATTTCTGAAAGCTATGACAGTCTGTGTCATGTCACAATTCTCCAAAGGAACACAGACCCTGAGTGAATGCCAGGAACCCCATGGGCTCTTGCCACTGCTTGGCAGAGAGAGGGGGAGGCATACATTTTTTGTAGAAATATTGTGAAGAATGTGTGTTTGATCAAATGTATGCTGAGCTTTTCAGTGTTAAAACAGAATATTAGAGGAGCCAAAAGAGAGATAATGTTTTTGTGAAGCATGTAGCACCGCTGAGCTGTGCTAAAGTGCAACTTAAACCATATTGTGAAAGGCAAAAGCATTATGATAGGTGACATTCTCCAGACAGAACTAGCTATATACACACAACTCTACAAGCCAAATAAATGTATTCTAAACCATCAGTATCCAGCTTTTCCAGAGCTTCTGAAATGTTGGGAATAATTTTCACAGACACATAGTTTGACAGAACATAGAGCTTTAGAGCTTCATGTTTATCTTTTCCCCTCCCTCTGCTTTCTCTCCATGACTCTCTCAATCACACTGTATAAAACAAATAAGATCATTAATGTTGATTTATTTTCTTATTTTGATATTTTTAACAGGCCTCTCGCTGATGGTTCAACCTCCCAAAGTGAAGTTGAAAATTCAATTCAAAGTCACAAAAATAAACAAGATCCACTGATTAACGGGGGAAACCGGTTGCAGAAGCACAACACAGGTATCCTAAAAGTCCCAACCCACAAAAAGACCTTCTTTACACCCTTTAACACACCACATGGATCTCATGAGGAAAACTCTCATGTGGAAAGCTCTTTCATGGCAAATGTTTCTCCATTTCTCGTTAGAGTTTTCCAGTAACCACAGGACCTGTGAGAGGGCCCTCAGCGAGGAAGCCTCCACTCCTAGCACCTTCTCCAAAGTGAGTTTGCCAGACGAGGAGGGCAGCAGTGAGGATGGGTGATAGAACTGAAAGGAACAGCTCCTTAGGTCTAGCCATTCAGTACTGAACCCAGGACCAAGAGAAGAAGTACCAGAGGAAGTGGCTGCAGCAGCTGCCACCATCTTCATCTCCCAAGAATGCCTTTGGGCCTCCAATGTATATTTTCAGGGCACAGCCTAAGACGTTGCAGGTAATGAAGATGCCAGCAGCTGCAACCCAACTCACCTGGCATTACTCACCTCAGCACTGGCCTCAAAACTTTAAAAAGTTAAGGGATGCCAGCAGAAGCCATGATGAGCTCAGCAGGGCTAATAGATCCCAACATTGGGTTGACAATGTTGTGTGCTGATGATGAAGCTGAATAGCCACAACAGCTAATAGCACATCTCTACCCACAGCCCTGAGTGCTCATTGGAAGGACAGATCGTGAAGCTGAGGCTCCAGTACTTTGGCCACCTCATGAGAAGAGAAGACTCCCTGGAAAACACCCTGATGTTGGGAAAGATGGAGGGCACAAGGAGAAGGGGATGACAGAGGACGAGATGGTTGGATAGTGTTCTGGAAGCTACCAGCATGGGTTTGAGGAAACTGTGGGAGGCAGCGGAAGATAGAAGTGCCTGGCGTGCTCTGGTCCATGGGGTCACGAAGAGTCGGACATGACTAAACGACTAAACAACAACAACAACAACACTCACGTCCTGTTGAATTCAGTGAGGCTTACTCCTAGGTATGTGAAGTTAGGATTGCAATCCCTTAACCAGACAATTGCCATGTGGTTCCGCAGATAATCTTTCACCCCTCAAATGCATGTTCTTTTAGATGTAGCACTTGACACAGGAAGACTCACGCCAATCACATGTAAGTTCATCAAAGTCTGCATTTCATTTGTTAAAAAGCAGCAACATCTCAAGCTTCTTCTCACCATTATACTGCTTTTGGCAAAAATCTTTTCGAAATCTCAGCTTCCATAAGATCTATACTGCATCCATAACATTCTGTGAGTGTTTTTAGTTTAAAAAAAAATCGAGAAAGTTATCACACCTTGAGTTAAGGCAACTGAGACCAATAAGAACAGATTTATTTTCTGAAAATATTATTCGAAGCTCAGCAGTTATTCTATCAAGCATGGGCAAAAAGCACGTTTTCTGAAGTCTTTCTCTGAAAGGCCCTGTCCACTTGACACTTTGTCAATCAAAATTGATTCCTGAAACCTTAAAGGCAGGCTTTGTATATAACTGTGTATTGCGTAGGCATCATGGGATTCTGCATATGGCAGATATATTTTTATGTGAGTTTGCATATAGATATGAATGAAAAAAATAAAATAGTTTACATTTGAAGGCATTGTCTTGAGGCAGAAACTTCAGACTTTTATTTGGGAGTAAGTCCCTTTGAAGAAAGACTTACCTTTGAGTAAACATGCATCAATTTACATCATAAAGCTATGATAATGGCTTTATTCCCGGTACATTTTATGGGTATATGTTTTGACTGAGGGAAACAAAGTTGTAACTGTCTCTGGTTTGTTTTCCTGATTGTGCTCTTTTGGGGGACAGCCTTACAGCTTATATTTTGTCTTATAAATGGAATGAAACAAGTCCCACATCTCTCAAAACACATGCAATAAAGGAAGCCATCCATTTATCCATCCATCCATCTTGGTACTGTGTAACTAATAAAAAGAAGAGATAATGGTTTTACCCAATATTTAATTAAATGCCCATTCTGGATCATCCATGCTCAAAAGTTCAGTGATTAGAGCATCACAAAACAGCACATTTAAGACAACTCAGACTAGCCCTGGGATTTTGGAATGCCTTCCAGTGAGAGGTTTTCTGTCATCTTCCAGAAGGCAGGTCAAGCTCTTCCTTCTCTGTTGTGTTTTTAGAAGTTGTATCTGTTAACGTAGCTTTTCCTCCTTCCAACTGTTTCATGATTAGACTGTTAGTGTTTTCTATTGTACGCTACCCTGGAATTTTTTTTAATTTTTTTTTTTTGAAGTGGTGGTGGGGGAATCTTGTACACAAAATAAAATTCTTTAATTCAAATGTCAAATTGCAGCATCAAAATCTGAGTGGCGAACATGTTGTATGTGCTGATTTTATCATTTGGCAGCCATTCATTTCAGGCCTAAAGAAGAAGAAAATGATGAGAAAACTGGGGAAAGCAGACATTGTTTGCAAATTATGGAAAGGGCTAGAGCTGAGACAGAGCACATGGTTTGTATATAAACCATTCCAAATTCAATCTCTAGCATCTCCTGGTAACACTGAAAAAGAATCCTGAGTGAATAATGAATAACTGGGATTCAGAGTCAGTGTCCGAAATATTTCAACAATACTGAGCAAGACCTGGTGTAATACAGCTTTCTATCTGCAGCCCAGCATTGAAACAGAATTGTCTACTGAGTCCAGGGAACTAGGAAGGGAACAATGCACCCCCCCCCATTTACAGTGCCTCTTTGGAAAAATAACTCCCTTTTGCTTTTATTAGCAAAGCACATCATTAAAATGACCAGTGTATTAGCAGGTCTAACAAGCAGAATAAGAGAGCAAGAAGATGTATTTAAAGAGGAGTGGAATATTTTTTTGTCAAGTACATTGAAAACAATTGTGCACAGTTGAAAACGGTAGCAGTATTATAGTAAATTCAACAATATAATACATATCAAAGGGATGTAAGATAGGAAAATAGAATTAGATGGCTAAACGAACCGTGGAAGGGGTGGGAGGGAAGTCAGTGAATGTATGGTATAATAAAAGATGTTTAATTTGAAATGTAAGATTTGAAAATTTAATAACAATTATAAAATAAAAAAGGGCCAGTGTATTAATCTGGTCCAAATCACTGCATTGGCCACTCCTACATCACATCATGTGACAGGCCCTTAAAAGCACCATCTATATGAGCAAAATTCAGATGCCAGATATCACATTTTCCATTTCCTGAAGCTACAAGGAGAGGACTCCCACAAATCTCAATCTCTGTAAGTACCTACTAGTTCACAGCTAAAGCAATGCCGGTTGCACTTTCCTCATTTAAAGCAGCCACATTTTCTCTTCAATATTTAACAAGATAGTTGAGTATCAATTTTTTATCGAATGCAAACGCAGCATATTATTCCACTAAAAATAAGAATTATTTCAAGCTTGCTTAACCTCTCAGAGGGAAACAAATAGGAACTCAGAGGTTCACCAACAGAACACTTTCCCAGAGTGGAGTGGTGAATCCAGGAAACCTGTTATTTCAGCTCTAATGCGGAGGCAAGGCAAGCATACATCATGTCCAAATTTTGCAATTTGCAAGTCTAAGTTAGCATCCTGCCTGCCTGGCTTAAAACTGGACTGCATATCAGAACACTGTAATACAGACCGTCGCAGCAGAATGTTAGCCACAAAACTTTTCTGTGCTGGGCCAAAGAAGTGAAAAGTAGGGTCACATTTGCACAGTGCACTTAAAGCACCACCACCTCCCGAAAAAGGGTATTTGCCAGGGGTTACAGGAAGGGTTGAATAAAATATTGGGTGTGGCCAGACCAGGCTACTGCCACCCCTGCTCTCTTTCCCCCTCTCCCCTGCCCCCATCTCCAGTTACCATATTTTTCGCTCCATAAGATGCAACTGACTATAAGCCACATCTAGTTTTTAGAGGGGGAAAGCAAGAAAAAAATATTCTGTGCAGAGCATGTAAGCGGCTCTCGCTTTTCTTGCTTTAAAGCAAGCAAAGCGAGAGCCGCTTACATAGCTTCTCTCTCACTTTACGCAGCTCTCACTTTGCTTGCCCATCCCTCCTCCCACCTCACTGTAAAGCGCGGCAACGCCGGAGCAAGAAGAGGAGGAGGAGACACCGAGACAGGTGCTTTGCTTGCTTTACAGTGAGATGGGAGGAGGGATGGGCAAGCAAAGTGAGAGCTGAGCAAAGCGGGACAGAAACCATGTAAGTGGCTCTTGCTTTGCTTGCTCCCATCCATCCCTCCTCCTGCTTTGCTGTGAAGCCAGCAGAGCAAGAGGCACTGCGCAGCTCTTGCTGAAGCCAGCAGAGTAAGAGTGATAGCTGCATAGCAGCCCTTGCTATGCTGGCTTCACAGCAAGCGATGGACGGGAGCCATGGCTCCGGCTGCGGAGGCATCCCTCAGCTCACGACTGCAGCAGTAACCAAGGAATCCCTCTGCCTCCCAGTGCATTTGCTCCAATAAGATGCACAGACACATCCCCTTACTTTTTAGGAGGAAAAAAGTGTGTGTCAAGGAGCAAAAAATATGGTATCTTCCCCTGTCCAGCAGGCTGCCTTGGAAGGGGCAGATCACTCCTCCCAAAAATCTGAACTTGCAGAGGGCTTCTGTCTCTGCAAAATCAATGTTGCCTTGGTCATGTCCACATAATGGAAGATGGCAGGATCCCCAAAGAAGTGCTCTACAGCAGGGGTGGCCAACTCTCAAGAGACTGCGATCTAATTTCAAAATTAAAAACTGACAGTGATCTACCCCCGTTTTTAGGAAGTTCAGCTCAAAGTTGTTGAGCTTTTTAAGGGAGGAGGAATTCCCCATTTTTAGTGGATTTAGGGGATCCATTGGGGGGGGGGTTCAAGGCAAGGGATGAGGGGCAAAGTCACTCACATAAAAGATGGCTATGGATGAAAACAGCAGCACAGAGAAAGCTCCGTCTTGCCTTCCAGAGATCAAACAACAATGGAGGGTGGGCCGAGGGGGCGGGGCAGGGCAGGAGTCAGTTTTGGTGACACTAAAGAAAGGGAGCCAGAGATCAGCCACGATCTACCAAAACCTCGTGGGGATCTGCCAGTAGATTGCGATTGACCTGTTGGACATCCCTGCTCTACAGGGAGCTTTCTTCAGACCAACTCTGCCTTACAAAGATGTCTGCAAATGTGAAGTGAAGGCTGGCTCCCATTAAGCTTCGAAGCACACTTCAGAGTGTTAGTGCTGACCTTTAAAGCCCTAAACGGCCTTAGCCCAGAATTCCTGACAGATCCTCTCCACCTCCATCATTCAGCCCAGACACTGAGGTCCAGCTCTGAGGGCCTTCTGGAAGTTCCCTCACTGCGAGAAGCGAGGTTACAGGGAACCAGGTAGAGGACATTCTCAGTAGTGGCACGTGCCCATCAGACGTCAAGGAAATAAACAACTATCTGGACTTTTAGAAGATATCTGAAGGTACCCCTGGCTAGGGAAGTTTTTAATGTTTGATGTTTTATCGTGTTTTTAATATTCTGTTGGGAGTTGCCTAGAGTGGCTGGGAAAACCTAGCCAGATGTGTGGGGCATAAATTTTTTATTATTATTATTATTATTATTATTATTATTATTATTATTACCCTGTCATGTGGGAATCCCTTGCAGATGACTACAGTGCCCGGAGACAGATAGTCAGGTCGTGTACCCACAGCAGTGGCCAGAAGAAGACTGACTGCTGGGAGGAGTGCAGAGAGAAGAAATCCTATGGTGAATCTACAGAACACTTACATCTTCCCCATACCTACTGAGATCTATGGCTGAACAACCATGTGATATGGAAATTAATGTGGTGATTGCTGGTTGAATGCCTTTCATCCAGGATCAAGTTTCTCAAATGTGCAGTAAGCCTCCACAGCTACAAAGCCTTCCCATTGCAGACAGCCACTTGCCACAAATCAGAAGGTGATGGAAATGAAAACGAAAGCCATGGAACTAGGATGCTCATGCCATTGTGTTTACTTTCCATAGTTTTTAAGAGGGCTCGGTTATTTTTCCCATCGATAGGCAGTGATCCAGATGTTTCCTTCCACCACTTGATCAATGCTAACCATTTGTTACTTAGTTGCCCACAGGGAGAGTCTGATGGCATTTTAAAATGCATAATGCTGTTTTCCCAGTTTAGCAGTGAAAACAGAGAGATCTATACTTCTCCTTTCTGTAAATGACACCATATTTCAGGAAAACTGCTGCATTTCACATGCAGTCTACCTAGTTAATGTTATCGCTGCTAACATATGTCAGCACATTTTTCCTGCTTAGACTTGTCAGGATTTCCTATTAACTTTTGGTTGTTTCCCAGAAATTCGGCTAGCAGGGTTTCTGAAAGCTGCTTCTACACCTGTTACTAAATTCACGCTGTGGGTGTAATAATATCTGTTAATGGCTTTGTTCTAATTGAGATTGGTCACAAGCTGAAAGGAATGACGGTCTGCTCTCATTTATCTAAACGGCCTTGCGAATTTCCAAAAACACTGGGGTCACTTGGAAGTCTGATGCTTAAACAGTAACCTCAATGCTATATTTAGACTAATTATGTATGGGGCTAAATAATAAACACTCAAGGTCTAACTAAACACAATCAATCAGAGAAGAGGTATAACTGCTCTACACTTTTTTAAAAAAAGAAAAAGAAAGCTGGAACTCCTTGTGTGGGGAAGGATCTTTCTTCTTTAATAACTCAATTTTGTCCTTTAGGAAGTTTGCCTTCTCCACTAACCCCTGGCTTCAGCACAAACTCTATGTTACTGATATCACCCACAGGCAGTAAGTAAGAAAATCCATTTAATTGCCTAAATTCGACAGGAAAAGATATGGAGCAGCCTTCCATTGATACCTGAACTTGTCATTTATTTATTACATTTAAATCCGTAGATATGTCCAAGGAGCTCAAGGTGGTGTCCAGTGTCCACAGTTCACCTGCACCACCATGTTGTCATCAGAACAAGACTGAGAGGAAAGTGAGGCTGAGAAACAGCAACTGACACAATATGAGCTTCATGGCTGAGTGAGGATGTCAACCCTGGTCTCCACAGGTCTTAGCCCAACACTAAGCATTATACCACACCTTCTGTCTCTCCACTGGAAAAGGCCATATGCTCAATTCCAACACATCCAAAGTATGCATTCAAAACATTTCATTGGAAAGGTAATGGTAAAAGTAAAGGACCCCTGGATGGTTAAGTCCAGTCAAAGGCGACTATGGGGTTGTGGCACTCATCTCACTTTCAGACCGAGGGAGCCGGCGTTTGTCCACGGACATCTTCACAGGTCATGTGGCCAGCATGACTGAATCGTTTCTGGCACAACGGGACACCGTGACGGAAACCAGAGCGCACAGAAATGCCGTTTACCTTCCCGCTGCAGTGGTACCTATCTATCTACTTGCTTTCGAACTGCTAGGTTGGCAGGAGCTGGGGCAGAGCAATGGGAGCTCACCCCGTTGCAGGGATTCGAACCACCGACCTTCTGATTGGCATGCCCAAGAGACTCAGTGGTTTAGACCACAGTGCCCCCTGCATATATCCCAGTTTCATTGTACATGTGGCTAAAGGATAATGGGGCAGCCTTTCAACCAATATCACCATGGGAAATTCTAGTATTGTTTGCACTCCAGCTTCCTGCCTCTACCTTTGCACCAAGTATTGATAGATAACAGTACATCTTGCCCCCTTCACTGACCAGGCCAAGTTCAAATATGTGCGGTCTGCTTTTGTCCATTTAGAAGTGACCCTTGTATTGAAATTAGAATCTAGCATGCCAAATGAGAATTTAACTGTTTGTTTCTTTTTGATGCTGTGTGCCTGATGTTTGATTTTCTGTTACTATGCATTTACCCCTGATTTAAACTTTCTTATACTGGACATAGGTTTGACTGAGTCCCTTAGCATTCCAAGAATGGATTCCTCTCTAGGCAGCCCGACTTAAATTCAGATGGGGAGAATTACAGAAGCATCCCTGAAGAGATTTAGGACGTGAAATAATGTGATTGCTAGACATATTCTTAGATTTCACTGATATTGGAAACCTTTGGGCAGTCCTGTGCCTCCTATTCATGGGAGAAAAACGAAGGCACCAGGAGAGGGTCTCTGGGGAAATATTTTACAAATGGGGAGCCACTGCAAAAAAGACCTGCTCTTGTATCTCCACCCTCTGGACCTCTTGTGAAGGGGTCTGGGTTGGTTCATATGGGGAGTGGTGGTCCTTGATATATTGCAGTCCTGAATAGGGTTCTTTTTAAAAAGAAGTAAACAAATATATCAGGAATAAACCCATCAATACCTGTTAAGGTATCTTCTGAACCTGCATTGCTAGACACTGCAGAAGATACAACAGCTGATGAATTACTCTACAATTGTACTGTGTCTTTTATTCTTTGGAAGCTGCCTGTGACCTTATATTAAGAATTACATTTCGGTTCTACAGACTGTTTGAATTCCCCACATAATGTTATACAGTCTGCAAGGACAATAAATCAGCCAGCATGCTGATCATTACAGAAGACTTATAGTTTTTTATTCAGTAAGCACCTTCAGGCTACATTATTCAAAGAGTGTAGATTTCTCCTCCCCATCCCAAAAGTTGGCATAATGAAAATGAGAAAAATGACTTATTGCTACTGAGGAGGATGGGGGCACAACAGTAGGGTTGTTAAGGGGGAAATGCACTGAGGTTTCCTTTTTACATTACACTTTAAAGACACAAAATGAATGGATGTTGGAAGTTTGTTTCATGTGGAGCCTCACACTTCTTAAAAAACTGAAGATGAAAAGTATTCCTAATAACTCATTGGCTTGGGGGTATTGTTTTCTACAAGTAAAACCTCTTCTCCCTGTGGTTATAAATAGGCACAAACTTCCCAAGGAAATTTGCTACCCTTCTCAAAATGCTGCTGGTGCCCTGGAAATCTCTCAGATGCTTTGCCCGAGGAGCAACTCTCAAATTTCCTCTTAATTTTGCTTTAGGTGAAATCAGGGACAACTTTAGGAAACTCTGAAAAATGTCATGATTTTTTTGACTTCCCTCAAAATTCAGCGGGTTGCACTTTAAAGAAACATATGGAGTTTTGTTAAACAGATATTCTAGGGGCATCTCTAAAGCCATTTAGATAATAGATAATATATGGTGTGGATTATATGGGCTCTCCAGACCTGCTTTTTATTCCACATTCATTATAAATTGTGGTCACATGCAATCCTGCTTTCAATACTGTTTTATATCTGCAGATTATTATTTGCGGGAGGGCAGAGCCAGCCCACGTACAAGGTGGGATGAAGCAGCTGCCTCGGGTGGTAATAATCTGAGGCCCTTCTTCATGTCTGGAGGGCAGCAACATGAGAATAGGCCTTTTCTATGTTGGCTCCCCATTTGTGGAATGCTCTCCCCAGGGAGGCTCAGCTGGCACCATCTTTATACAACTTTACATGCTGGGGAAAACGTTCCTCTTCAACCAGGCCTTTGGCTGATCAACATCCTATATGCTTTTAAGTGTGTTTGTTGGGGAGGTGATGGGGGCTAATGGTTTGTTGGTTTTTTGCTCTTGTTTTTATTATGTATATTGTGTTTTTATCTTGTAATTTTATGTTGTGAACCACCATGGGATCTATGGCTGAAAGGAAGTATACAAATAAATAAACAAATAAACAAATAAACAATAATAAACAAAATAGGTTGAGGAGATGGACAAGTTTTCGGATGTAAGTTCTTCCAATGACTTGCTGGGTGGAAAGGCTCAAGGAAAGGGGGAGCTAAAAGTTGCTGGTCTGTCCCAATGGAGTGGCCCTGTGTGGCGTTCGTACGGAGCTCCTGGTCGTCTCATGGACTATTGACCTGTATACCACTAATCCGCTGCCACCAACCAGGTTGTCCCTGGTAAAATCACTTCAGTCTCAGTCAGGTTCTCAAATTAATAGAGAGGAGTGTATTTTATTTAAGACACAAACAAACTTTTACGGCATTCCAAAGGCTGTTACACTTACTTAGTCTTATTTCCCCCTCTCTATGTCTTCTACATCCCCTCACTCAAGAACCCACTGCCCTAACTGTCTCTCTATTTCCAGCTGCCTGCCAACTGCTTCTCCAATTGCCTTTCCCAACCAGCCAACCCACTAAAACCAACCAACTACCCACCAACAACTCTAACAAACCTCGGGCTAAGCCCTTTTATACACATGTAGGCTCCACCTCCAGCTTTCCTATTGGTCTACATTTTTAACCCTTTCTTTTCCCTCTGTACAGACAGGCTCTAAATAAATGGGCAAATGCCACACCCTGCATCCGTTCCCCTCATGTGAGTGGTAGCCTGATGCAATCTGTGGTCCTATGTGGCAGTGGATAGAATAAGAGATCTGGCTTCTCAGAAGTTCTGGTTAGAGCTCTGCTTCTATTACAGTGGTATCTTGGTTTTCAAACTTAATCCATTCTGGAAGTCCGTTCCAAAACCAAAGTGTTCCAAAACCGAGGCACGCTTTCCCATAGAAAGCAATGCAAAATGGATTAATCCGTTCCAGACTTTTAAAAACAATCCATAAACAGCAGTGTAACATGAATTTTACTATCTAATGAGACCATTGATCCATAAAACGAAAGCAATAAATGATGTACTGCAGTCACACAATCAATTAATCAGTAGCTGAACTGGGTTCCACACAGTCACAAAAAAAGATCCGCAAAAACAAAAACACAAAATAAATAGCAAAAACAGGCATACTTCAGCGTAACACTCAAAATGGAAGTGTGGCACTCAAAACGGAGCACGTTCGGCTTCTGAAAAAAGTTCGCAAACCAGAATACTTACCCCCGGGTTTTCAGTGTTTGGGTTCCAAGTTGTTTGAGTACCAAGTCATTTGAGAACCCAGGTTCCACTGTCTCTTCCTCCTCCTGCTACAGCAGGAAGAGCTTTGTTTTGTTTCTCAATGGATGAGTATTCAAACACGGAACTTTCAACCTGCAAGACTACAGTCCAGGAAAATCCATATCACTTGATTCTGTCAAAGTTATAAACCAACTCTAAGTTTAAGGCATTTAAGGAGAATTTGGAGTAAGCGCACATTTTCCATCCCCGGCTGGAAGAGCACGGTTTGCCTGGTTTTGACTCTGGCAAATTAAAGTGGTCTGTGTGTGAACATTCATATCAGCACTATATTCAGGTAATCCCAGAGTAGGCATCTGCTGGAATTCTAAACGAAACTGCATGGAAATGATAGTTTCTTCTTTAGCTGGGTAATGTTGGAGGTGTGTTGTTTATTAGTAATATTTCTGAGCAAATCCTTCACTAGTAGAATTTCTCCTGAAACACAGCAGAAGGGTATTACCCTGGATGCTCAATCCCGTGGTTGCAATCTTTCTCCATAATGACTTCCTCTCAGTACTGTAAATTGAGTTTGTGAAGCTATCTATTAGCAGGGCATGTGACAGACTGAGGTGCTTAGACTTCTGTGGAAAACATTACTTATGAATTTTATTAACATGCCTACTCTCCTTCAATCCCTGTATTTCTTTCAAAGTATCCCCTTAAGGTTCTCAGCACCTTTTCTCTGAATTACACCTATATTTCTCATTTTCTCTGGCAGCATTAAATTCTGAGGCAAACACACACACCCCTCATCTTCTGCTCCCATTGTCCAGAGGCTTTCCACCAAGCCTGCCATTTAAATTAATTTCCTTCAAAACAATGACAAGTTCACCCTGATAATGAAGTCAAGCAGTCTGTCAGATTCAACAAAGCCAAGTGCCACTTCAAATCCCACCATTCATTAAGGTGCCAGGGAACTCTGCCATCAGCAACTGCATTCTTAATCTCTTCCCTCCCAAAATTGCCGAATTCAAAGGACCAATGGAGATGTTGCCCACAAATATTTGTAATAAACTCTCAGACTTTTCTCCAGCACCTTTCTTCTGAAGGTGATTTACACGGGGCCTGCTTACTTACTTACTAAATTTCCACCCCACTCTTCTTCCCAAAGGAGCCCAGGACAGCAAACACACAAATTCTAAAACAATTTAAACCTCTTTAAAAATTCAAGTACAGACGCAGACTGGGAAAGAGCTCTCTTTTAAAGGCTTGTTAGAAGAAGAAGGCCTTCAGTGGGCATCAAAAAGACAACAGACACAGCATCTGTTTAATACAGTGGTACCTCGGGTTACATACTCTTCAGGTTACATACGCTTCAGGTTACAGACTCCGCTAAACCAGAAATATTACCTCAGGTTAAGAACTTTGCTTCAGGATGGGAACAGAAATTGTGCAGTGGTGGCGCGGCGACAGCAGGAGGTCCCATTAGCTAAAGTGGTGCTTCAGGTTAAGAACAGTTTCAGGTTAAGAACAGACCTCCAGAATGAATTAAGTTCTTAACCTGAGGTACCACTGTATAGGGTTGCCATATTTCCAGAGGTAAAAATCCAGACAAAGTTGTTGAGCCCCAAAAGTAAAGCTTTTCATCAATCTAATGTGTCTGGACAATATTTTTATTCCAAAAGAAACCAGTTTTTATTTATCCAGTTGCTTCATGCTGCACAATATTAATATCTGCAATGAAAGGTTGGTCAGCTCTGTGGGGTAACATTCTGAAATGGCATTCTGGAAGTTGTTCAATGTTGCTGACTGCATCACAAAGCAGGCAGTGGATACCATCAAGCCTGGAACCTTGCTGGTTCAACCTGTGGAAGGAAGACACTCACAATTTCAGGGGATTTCCAGGCATTGCCACTGAGATGGAGAACATCGTGAAGATGGTAAGGAAGTTGGTGACGATAGACCTGGATGAGGGGCAACAGGCCTTGATTCTGGAAGAGCTGGAGGAACTGGTGAGATCAAATTCCAGCTCTGAAAGTGGAGAAGAGGAGAAGGAGGAGGAGCAGGGTGACCAACCCACCTGGACCTTGAGCTTTTCTGAACTCTTTGATGCACTTAAAGATGCATGTGAATTATATCATTGCACAGTGTGAACCCACCATGGAATGTAGCCTGATGAACAAGTGTGTGGTTGCAGACAGTGTGTGGCCATACAAGGTGTCTGACCAGCTGAAGAGGCAAAAGCTCCAGATGCTCACCACTGTGTTCCTCTGCTGATCTACCCCGCTTGCCATTGTTTGCACATAGTCCTCCAGTGACGAGAAAGATTGAGAACTACTCTTACCACAATTCACACCCATCTGGTAAGTGCTGCTGTTTTTTTTAAATGGTCTTTCAGGAGTTTTCAGAGGTTTAGAGGGTATTTACAGACTTTTTAGTTGGTGTTCCCAATACATGCAATTTCATTTGCACACACGGTACCTGGGAATGTAACCTCGGCATAAGTGGGGAGTTGACTGCAGTTGTTACATTTAGTTATTTAGCTTTCCTTTCATTTGTTTGTACAGCTGACTAAAGGATGTACTATACCAGGTTTTCATCATTGACTTTAACAAGTTTTTAGTCCAGAAATTTCTTTGCCTTTCCATTGGGAATAGTAGGAGTAATAATAATCAGCTATTGTTAATATTCACCGGAGCAGCCAAAACCACCACACAAATGATTTTCCTCCTCCTCCCCTTTTGCAAGATAGTCCCAAATTGCCACACTCATTGATTCCTGTTAACTTAAAATACATAACTGAGTGGCAAGGGTGGGGTATGTGAAGTCTTTTTCCAGGAGGGAAAAAATACCATCTCTAGTGCTTACTGCAGCTGTGCTGTTCATACATTTTACAACAGGCAATTGTTTGAGAAGTTTTGTTTGCATATTAGAAAGGCCCTGATTTTTCCTAAAGCTATTACATTTTCAAATGGAACTCCAGAAACCTCCATCTCCCCATGCCCATTTTTCAAGCTTTGCTTTCAAATACCTGGAGTGCAAGCTTGATGGTCCATTGTGGCTTGTGCTCACGGCTGAAATGTAAATATATGAGGCATTCTGGGTGAAAGGGCGCTGCAGGATTTAATGTAGAAAGGAATGCAAAGTGATAAATTTCCAAACCAGTTCCCCAGCCATGAAATATCTCCCCCCCCCCTTCTTAAAAAAAACCAATGACTTTTATTTTCGCAGATCTAGAACATAGTAAGCCCAAGGCACACATTTTTAATTTATGAGATTCATTCTGGCAGATATATAATCAAACCTTTCCCTCCTAGTACCCACTGATCTCCAGGTGTTTACCTTCTTTCAAACTGCAAGGACACTGGAGAATGTTGTGCACTCCTGCCTGGGGCTGAGATGCAGCTAAGTGACTGTTGCAGCCTCTGGAGAAAAGCCCCCACATGTAGTGTTAACTGTTGGGTTACATAATTTAATTGTGCCAGACTTCCCTGCCTAATTGCTCCCTGCAGCTTTCCCTTGCTTCTCCAAACCTAGGAGATATTGATCTACACCATTTTCACTCGAGACAATTGAGAAAGTATTATGCAGGTGAGGAGCTCGTGATCTCTTAATATTCTGAAAGATCAGGAGGGAAAGAGGCTGTGGAAAAATAAGAAGCCAAATAAAATGTCAAATGGTGTTTCACACTACACTTTTAACAACAAAATATTGTTTTGCTCTCTTTGGCTACTTCTGCAGGTAGAAGACCATTATGTGGGCCAAGTAAGCTATATGACTAATCCACAGACATGTGGATAGAAAAAAAATAGGCACTGTGAGTTTATCAGGTAATAGCATAAGCACAAAGTGATCTGGGCAATGAGGATTCATTATGGAGGGCCAAGAGGGTGACTGACACCTGGCTGCCCCCTTAAACAGGTGGGGGTGGGGTGGGCTGTTTGCAGCCCCAAAGCCCCAGCCTGATTGGCTGAGTGGGCACTGCCCGCCCTTAACTGGGATCCTGACATGGCTGGATGTGGGCAATGCCAGGCATCCCCTCACCCAGCTGCATTGGAAGATGGCAACCTCCTGAACCCACCACGGACATGCCATGTGGCAACAGCCGCCCACCTGGAGTCCCAGGTGAATGGATATTATGGAAGGCCAAGACTACTTATTCCTGTTCTTTGGGGTGGCAGAGAGGAAGTATGATTTAGACCAGTTTTTGCATCTTGAGCTATCTCCTACAGGCCCATTTATCCATTGGGAAATGTAATCCAATGGAACCTAGTGGTGTGTGTGTGTGCATAAAAATCATGGTGGACAATTCACATCATTCTTAAAGGCTCAAAGTGCTGATTTCTTGACTGATTGCAGAAATAGAACCATATTAGCAATAGCAACATCCATTTGACACAATACATACAACCCATATTTGGTGTGACATGATTAAAAGAAAACATGCCACTTAAATTAATCATAGGGTGCTATTTTGCTTTTAGTTGGTAACACCACTATGCCAAAGACATGTGTTGCCCACTATCAAAACTGGCAACCTGCATAATCTAATGAAGAAACTGACACAGGGTTGCCAACTTAACTTGAATAAAATATTGGGAGGGGGCAAGTAAGCCCTGCCCCTGCATAATTGATTGCAAGACGTGGTGCACATGTTGTTGTTGTTTAGTCATTAATCGTGCCCTACTATTCGTGACCCCATGGACCAGAGCATGCCAGGCACTCCTGTCTTCCACTGCCTCCCGCAGTACTGGAGCCTCAGCTTGACGATCTGTCCTTCCAGTGAGCACTGAGGGCTGATTTCCTTCAGAATGTATAGGTTTGATCTTCTTGCAGTCTTGCAGTCAAGAGTCTCCTCCAGCACCATAATTCAAAAGTGGTGCACATACACCATTTCAATGACAATGGCCATCAACGGGGGGGGGGGGGCGCTCAAATATTTTATTGGGGGGATGAAGACCCCTCAGCCCCTAGGAGTTGGCTCCTATGAACTTACACCACACCTGTATCACTGAACACAGAGCATGCTTTTTTCTACATTTGTTGATTGACTGTGGCTTGTAGTCAATGCTGCAGCCAGAATTCTGTGCGTGCAACAGAATTTCCTCTCCTGTCTACTCCAGCCCCCTAAGCACCCTCAAAAACAGTTAAGGAGGTTTGGGGACCCATCCCCGTACTGTAGAATTGAGGGATGCACAGAGAGAGGTGCGAAAATGGAAGTCCTGTCGCATGAGCGTTGGATGCAACCCATGCATTCATGAATTAATGTCCTCCATTTCCCCTACAATGGCTGCTTACAATTTTACAGAATGGCAGACTTCAATGCACTGTATTAAACAGCATTGATTTCAGCTGGCAGGGGGTGGGGGACCTGGACGCATTTTCCTTCACCCTCTGATATACGCTACTTAAAATGCTTGACATTAATTGGATCATGCTCTTTGCATACAGCAGGCTGACTTTTTCAGTACATCGAAGGACGGGCACTTCAGGTTGCCAATTTGTTGAAACAAAAACACCACTGGACTCTTGTGTTTTTCAGCAGCTTGACATTTAGGAATTAGCAGGTGATAGGCTTTCCTTGGCATGGAGATAAACACTGTCACCTGCTGCTCACTGCAGCAGATCAAGCAGATGTGAAAGGCAAAGCGGCAAGAGCTGCAGTTCAAAAGTTGTCAACCCTAAGGGCATAATGTCCTTTAAGTTGGATGAAATAAAACAAAACTCCATTGAGGCCTCTTGCTATGTTGCCTTTGTGGTATCTGCAGTTGGATGATACGCTGCTTGAAAAAGGTAAGAGCACAGCACCCAAAGGGGCAGCACTGCTAAGGGTAGGAGCTATAGCATAAGGGTCAGTGACCTTTTTCATCAGTGGGCCAGTCCACTGTCCCTCAGACCATGTGGTGGGCCAGACTATATTTTGCAAAAAAGAATGAATGAATTCCTATGTCCCACAAA
Organism: Podarcis siculus; assembly: GCA_034642415.1. Lineage (NCBI taxonomy): Eukaryota > Metazoa > Chordata > Lepidosauria > Squamata > Lacertidae > Podarcis > Podarcis siculus. Next base: position 688,605 of record JAXCMG010000159.1, read on the forward strand.
TAACCCAGAGATGCATTTTAAATAAAAGTGCACATTCTACTCATGTAAAAACACCAGGCAGGCCCCACAAATAACCCTGAAATGCATTTTAAATAAAAGGACACCTTCTTCTCATGTAAAAACACACTGATTCCCGGACCATCCGCGGGCCAGATTGAGAAGGCGATTGGACCGGATCTGGCCCCCGGGCCTTAGGTTGCCTACCCCTGCTATAGCATGTGGCCCTCCAAAGGAGTCTCAAGCTTTTCACATTTATAAGAGAGCAAGGTAAAGGTAAAGGGACCCCTGACCGTTAGGTCCAGTCGTGGCCGACTCTGGGGTTGTGGCGCTCATCTCACTTTATTGGCCGAGGGAGCCGGCATACAGCTTCCGGGTCATGTGGCCAGCATGACTAAGCTGCTTCTGGCGAACCAGAGCAGTGCACGGAAACACAGTTTACCTTCCCGCCGGAGCAGTACCTATTTATCTACTTGCACTTTGACATGCTTTTGAACTGCTAGGTTGGCAGGAGCAGGGACCGAGCAACCGTCGCAGGGATTCGAACCACTGACCTTCTGATTGGCAAGCCCTAGACTCTGTGGTTTAACTTATAGCACCACCCGCGTCCCTAATAAAAGAGCTAGCTCCCTTTAAAAAAGGGCTTGGGGAAATGCACAGAGGGATATTGCTAATGCAGGTGGCCACAAAAAGAGATGGAACACCATTTGATTGGTTCCATATTGTACAATCTCCTGCCAACCTAGCAGTTCGAAAGCACGTCAAAGTGCAAGTAGATAAATAGGTACCACTCCAGCGGGAAGGTAAATGGCGTTTCCGTGCGCTGCTCTGGTTCGCCAGAAGTGGCTTAGTCATGCTGGCCACATGACCCGGAAGCTGTACACCGGCTCCCTCGGCCAATAAAGCAAGATGAGCGCGCAACCCCAGAGTCGGTCACGACTGGACCTAATGGTCAGGGGTCCCTTTACCTTTTTATATTGTACAATGCTGTGCTTCTTTGCTTGAGCCTCTGAGCCTCTTGGGCTTGCCGATCAGAAGGTCGGCAGTTCGAATCCCTGCAATGCAGTGAGCTCCCATTACTCTGTCCCAGCTCCTGCCCACCCAGCAGTTCGAAAGCACGGCAGTGCAAATAGATCAATAGGTACCGCTGTGGCAGGAAGGTAAATGGCGTAAACGGCTTCTGTGTAGGTACCTTGAGTAGTGTTGCTGATCTTCAATTCCACAGCCAAATGCAGATATGGAAAATAGACGTAGGCAATTACCTGAAACTGTAAACAAGCCAATAAAAAGTTTTCACATGAAGGGATATATTTGAGTGTGATTGATAGTCCTGGTCAGGTTTTATTCTGTCATAACTGATGTGCCAAATTGTTGCAAATGATACACTTTGAACTGCCTGCTTAGCTTTTCTTCCCAACCACTTGAATTCCTACAGAAAATCTCTGACAGAAATGATGTTTCAGCTTTTTCGGATCAATCTCACAAATGAGCCCCCCTGTGTTTATGTTACATTGCCGTTACTCAGGCATTTCCCCACGGTATATTTTAAATATCCCTGTTATCACTAAATTGAGACTAACTTCCAATCACAATTTGAATTATTTCTAAAACCATGGAGACGTTGCCTTCTTTAGCATTTTTATTAGGCAGAAACATTACGCAAAACACTGCTGGGAAGGAATGCCAGGACATAATACACACCTCAAGGCATTATGAATAAGAGACAAAGTTTTATTCGTAACAATTCTTTTAGCCCACTGTGAAACTTTGTATCGTTGTTTAATACTTCTGACTCTTGTTTTAGCTTCACTTTATTCCTGAATGATGGGACATGACTTTCTGTTCTGCCTTCATTGTTCATTTAAGTGACATATTGCACTGAGTTTTAACTTATACTCTCCATCAATAGTCCTCTTCAGAATCCTCAGTCAGGCAGATTCCATTATGAGGTCGTACATGGTCTTCATACCCCCTTCATCCTTCCTCCCAGATATTTACTTTAAAACAGGCATGGCCAAACTCAGATCTCCAGATGTTTTGGGACTACAATTCCCATCATCCCCGACCACTGGTCCTGTTAGCTAGGGATGATGGGAGTTGTCCCAAAACATCTGGAGGGCCGGGTTTGGCCATGCCTGCTTTAAAGTTTCTAAAATAGGTTCTTCAGCCATCCACAGCCTGAGGGGCTAGTGTGCAGGACCCCTTGCCACTGCTTGCTATGAATGCACATAGAGTGATATCCCTGAAGTGATGGGTGTTGACAATATTCTGTTGCCCTAAGCAGGAATGGTATGCAGATGACTTGCCTTCTGCCATGTAAACATGGGGACCTGGGCTGGTTCTGTGACACCTTTCATTCAGGGATCATCATATTCTGGGCTGCAGAAGTCTAAACTCCCAGCAAAAAAAAAAATGGAGAGGAGACGAATTCTGGAGGTATGAACATAGCTGTCAACTTACAGATTTGAAAATAAGGGACCAGCAGCCAAAATAAGGGACCTGCAGCCTCACCTGTTCCAGGCACTCCAGTCTTCCTGTCCTCCTGCAGTCTGGTCAAACTCACGCTGGTAGCTTCGAGAACACTGTCCAAGCAACTTTGTAACCAGAGGTTCAACTGATTAGAATCTGAATCACATGCACCACAAGGCCTATGCAGCCTCAACTTAAGATGGCTCCCTGGCCTGGCTTTGCACTGCAAAGTTTGCAGCAGCACGTGCAACAAAATGGCGTCCAGCATTCAAAACCCCCCTCAGCTTGCATTAACTAGCCACACACAAGGCATGCAAGCTCCACCCCCCAGTTGTTCTTAGACTTCTTATTGGGTGAGCAACACAGCCAAGCAACACAGTTGGAGCCTCCCTCCTCCCTGGCCGGCAGGGAGGGAGGGAGAGGAGCTGCTTCCTTTGAAATTTAAGGGACATCATTTAAGGGACATCTATCAATAAGGGACAGCAGCGGGACATGGCGCTGGAATAAGGGACTGTCCCTTCAAATAAGGGACACTTGACAGCTAGGGGTATGAACCTCTGGAAGGGTACAAGAATAAATTGTGGCATCTAGTCATCTCATTTTAATTATAGAAACAAAGACCTTTTTTCCATTCTTTTATGCTTCCACCCATTTCCCATTTATTTTAGTAATTCTTTATTCTAACTGAGAAGTGTAAACTGTTTAATTGTTGTTTGCTGATGTTTAATTTTACTGTTTACTATTAGATTTTAATGGTTTATTGAATGCAGCTTTATTTGATATAAGTTGTTTATTTTAAAGTTATTGTGATTTTTTTTTATATTGGATCAGATTGTTGCTATTAATGTTTGATGTTTATTGTGTTTTTATATGTATTGGAAGCTGCCCAGAGCAGCTGGGGCAGCCCAGCCAGATGCACAGGGTATGAATAAATTATTATTAGCATTAGCATTATTCCCTTTGCAACAGGCCTGTGCAATTTTCCATGAAGACCAAACGAAGTCCACTTGCCAGATATGATGCAGCATGCTAGAGGCTCAATAAACCTACTTGTGCTGTATGGTGGGAATCAACCAAACAGGAGGATTGATCAAGCATAAGCCCACAATAGGAGATTGCTGGGCTGAATTCAATCTGGTGGGTGACAAATTGTGCAGGCCTGCTTTCACAATCAGAGCTGTTGCAGAACTGCTGCTGGTGTAAAGAGCATTTTGTTTCCAGAATTCTTGACATCCTCAAATGTTGTTTCCATGGTCGATTTCTCCACCCCACCGTAGAACGGAACCTTGTGACTTTTAAAAAATAAATTGGGGATCAAAAGGTTTAACGGAACCTTATCTCAGCCTCAACATGGCATATAAAAACTAGAACAGGACCACTGGGAAAATAAGCTAAGATTCAGCATGTGTCACAAAATGCTTCAGGTCAGCAGCTCAATAACTATCCCCAAAAAGTGTGCAAGGAAGAGATTTGTTTATAAATGTCTGGAAATGGGAGATATAGCTGAACTGAAATTGGACAGCCTCCCTGGTTGTTGTTGGTTTTTTTTTTTAATCTTCACACACAAAAAAGGGTTTCTATTTTGCTTATGGAGTAAAAAAGAGAGCAAGTGCCATTTAAAAAAGAACACCCCCCCCATTTGATACAATTTAGAATTGAAGATGGAACTTTTCCACTAAACCTGGAACAAAAGTTAGGTACTAATGTGTTTCCCTTTACAGCTTAAAAGGCATTCAGTACCGTAAGCTTTTGAACTGAGCACTGCAACAATATATTTTTGCACTTCTGACTTTTGCACTACTAAACAGATGCACTAATAGATAATAAACATCATTGCATTTTCAGGTATGTGTTCTTCTGAACCCAGGCATTGGCATATATCTTCATGGTAAGACAAATTTGCCTTTATGGCTGTGGCCAATTGAATGCAAGGTTAAGGACAAGCAATGTTAGAAATCTTAACTAAAATTTCCACCATATTTTGCCCAAAGCCTTTTTTAAAAATATAAATAAATAAATAAATAGTTATTACTTTCAATTTTATACAATTCAACAATTTTACAATTATTTTAACATTTTGAAACTTGACTCCCCCCCCCTTCTGTTGTTCCTTAAATTTATTTTTTATATTCTTCATATTCCAAATTAACTTAGCTTAATCATTGATTCATCTACGTTAAATGTATACTCTTACAAATGTATACTCTTATTCCAATAACCCTGCCAATGTTCTTATCTGTTTACAGTTTGTTTGTAAATATCCCACAAACCATTTCCATTCTTTTCTAAAAAGTTTGTTATCTTGATTTCTTATTCTTCCGGTAAGTTTTGCAATTTCTGCATATTCGATAAATTTTTGTATCCATTTTTCCTTTGCTGGGACTTCTGCTTCTTTCCATTTTGGGGTCAGTAACATTCTTGCCGCTGCAGTCACATACATGAATAAGTTTCTATACAGTTTAGGTACTTCTGTCCCTATAATTCCCAAAAGAAAAGCTTCTGGGTTTTGTTTTTAACAAACGTTATTTTAAACATCCTTTTCATTTCATTATATATAATTTCATTTCCTTATATATTCATTATATAACATTTCCCAGTAAGTCTTAACCTCACTACAAGACCACCACATATGATAAAAAGAACCTTCTTTCTCTTTACATTTCCAACACTTATTTAATTTAGATGTATAGATTTTTGCCAATTTACTATATGGAGTTCTGAAGGAGGCAAAAAGAATTTTGATAAAGTCTTGCCAACTCTCTCAAAGGAAAGAAGGAGAGAGGGAGATCACACAAAAAGACAGTATGTGGAATGCTGGCTGGAGAAATATTTCAACCCTTTTGGAGTTCTTAAAAATATTACTCTTGACGAATGAACTTTGGCTTTGCTATTAGGATTTCTCGGTGACAAATTGTGCTGATGTGAGATTTCTTTTAAGTGGTGGCAAGATTTCCTTTAGTTTAATGTAAGAAGACAAACAGTTTTAAGCCCTCACTCAAATAACTAGTTTCAGATATCATCACGCCTTGACCTCACAGAAGTTTTCCCAGCCTATGGACTACTCAGAAATGTAACTCCAGAAAATAATAACCTAATAATAATCTTTATTGCGGCCCAACGACCCATAACATGGATTCAGAATAAAATACAGATTCATACAGACAACCCCCAAGAAAGGGAGACTGAAGCATTATTTGTTTAGTCATGGGTATGTTGATCTTTGATTCGTATGACTACTGAAAGAAACTTTGTCATGGCCACTGTGATATAAATTGATATGTCATCCAGAAGATATTTGGTATAGTAGGCTTCAGATTGACCCGGCCAATTTGCCAATAGTGGTTTAATCAATAGTTCCCTAGCTTGATCATATTGTCCACAATGCAATAAAATATGCCTCATGCAGTCAATGTCCTGAGAGCATACACAGATTCTATTTTGATAAGGGATACCTCTCAGTCTGCCTTCTAACACTTCTGGTGGGAAGACATTTAATCTTGCTTTGGTGAAAAGACACTGATACGTTGGCACAGACAAATTTCTAAGATATGCAGGTGTCTGAAAATCGAACCCATAGTGAATTCCTACTGCTAATGGGCCACAGATAACATGAGATTGAGATCGGAGATCACTATGTGATGTGTCCCAGAGCCTTTGCCTCAGAGATTCAAGGGCGGTACCACAGCCCAGATGGTACATGAGAGAAGGTGCCATACGAATCAAAGTGGCTTTTCTAACCATAATTTTCATCCATGAGCTGGTAAACTCCTCGTTGTTTAAGTATGGAAGTAACCCCTTCCCTAGGCCAAAGACTGAGATCTTGAGCCAGTATCTCAGGGCAGTCCACCCTACTTTAATTGATAGAGGACACTCGCCTGTTTCAAAAAATAGTAATGCATTTGGAACACAATTTGGAACTTGTAGGAGGGACCAGAGAAACTTTGCCTGGAAGCCATCAAACCTGGAGAATGATCCACTGAACCAGACGTTTGAGGCGTAGAGGAGTTGAGAGACAGATTTTGCATTAAATACCTTAATGGCTGATGGAACATAATGGCCTCCCCTTGTATAAAAGAATCAAAGTATAGCTAGGACATGGGAGTAAACAGATGAGGTTGTCATTAAGTTGAAAACATGTGGTAGTTTGCTGGTTACTACTGTGGATGAAGCTGTGAAGTTGTTCCCAACTGTGGAACAATTAAGATGATGGCATATATTTTTTTCTTTTCATGTTTAATTGTATTTTTGCAGGGGTTCTCCCCTTTTAATTTGGTTTTCTGTTGCATCCAACTAAATTTGCCAAGCAAATAAAACAAGTCTTCATGTTGTACTTCCCCTTCCCCTCTTTACTGATTTATTGTAAACCACCCAGAGAGCTTTATGTTGTGGGGTGGCATGCAAATTTCATGAAGGAATGAATAAATAAATAAAAAGTGGTTGCCCAATTTCTCTGCCCACGTAGGGTGGGTGATTTTGAGAAGCAATGTGCCCACAGCTCGGATTCAGACGCATTTACTTCCCTCCTGCTTTCAGAGTTTGACATTCCACAAACAATACTTCTATGTGATGCTCCCCAGAGGTGACCGGCATAGTTGAAGTTAACACCATCATCTGTGTTTGTGTGTCTGCCTTTTCTAAGGAGATTTCAAGCATATATATTTTTTTTGTTCTCCTTGAAGAATCCTGCTGAACATTCTTTCAAAGAAATTCAAAAGTTGACTTTTGAGGGCAGTACTATTCCACACTCAAAACTGCCTGTCTGAACTTTAAAGGGAATGCTTTCAGTACCAGCTAAATCTCCTGTAATTCTTTTATTTGGGGTGGGGGGGTGGGGCTCTTGCATGTGTGTACTGCCTTCCTTTAATTATGTAGGAAATCAATATAACTGATTTTGAGAGCAGACAACTATTCACATCTCCCACTGAGATCGGATTGCTCAGCCTGCTTGGAAAGCAGACCCTGTGTGTACCTTCAGATTTACACTCCATGAGACTGGTTTTGTTATCGCCTGTGCCAAATATCCTGTTACTTTCATGTTCTACTCTGGATTCTCTCTCAGCAGAGCACTGACAACCAGAGTGGTGGAGTAATTGTAATATTTTCTTCTCTTATTCGCCATATCTTAGTGGAAACTCTTTCAAAACAAACAAGAACAATATTTTCATAGAACAACAACAACAACAACAACAACAATCCTTGGGGTCTTATGAAGTCAACATTCACCAACAGTCTTAAGAAAATCAAGCTTTTGAGCAAAACTCATCACCTCCAAAGTATATTGCTTCTACTAGAGGCCTACAAAATATGTGATCCAATGAGCCAAATGCAGCCCACTGGCCTGTATATATGTGATTTTGTTACTCCTCCTCTTGTTGTTACCTGCCTGAGACTGCAAAACTATAATAAAAGACTAGTGGGCGGCATTTGATATGTTGAGTCACCTTTTGTCCATGTCTGCTCTAAGCCTACCCACAAATATTCTAATCACTGTATAAGCAAATTGCTAATTGGCTTGCTGACATAATTGGAAATGTTTTCTTTCCTAGTTACGTGAATATTGCTATTTCACAAAAATCAATCTCATCTGCACAAAGTGGAAAAGTTTGTAATTTGAAATTGCAGGCGATTAAATGGTGGAAACTTGCTTATGGTTAATTCCACCTGGCATGATATATAATTGCACTCCCTGACTGTGTCAAAGAGAAACCAAACTAATGGTCATGGACACTTTCACTTACAAATGCTCAGAATTATTATTCAATCTACCTATGTTGAAAATGTCACTGAAAACAGTTCAGTAATCAATACTTCAGTGAGAATGAAGGCAAATGCAATTTTTGTACAACAGCTGTACAACAGCTTGAAAATATTCTCAAAAGCCTGCTTTGAGCATTCACAAACACACAATGATAACTGAATTAGGTGCATACACTCCACTGTCTCCACACTGTTGCATTGGGACATTTGGCAGGCTATTCCCCAGAAGACTTGCTCTCAAGGCCATGAAGAGACCCAGGAAAGCATCAGAAGGGGTGTGATAGTTGGGGGCAGACTGTACATGCAATCCTTCCCTTCTATCTTATGTGATTAGCATTCCTGGGTGTAGTCTGACATAAAACATTTTGTGCTAAATCAGTGTGGGCAGAAGGTGAGAAGATAAATCTATGCTTCCTGGGAAAAGTGGTGAAGAGGCTTACAGCCAGAAGTATAAAAAAGGTAAAGGACCCCTGGATGGTTAAGTCCAGTCAAAGGCAACTATAGGGTTGCGGCGCTCATCTCACTTTCAGGCTGAGGGAGCCGGCTTTCGTGGCCAGCATGATTAAACCGCTTCTGGAGCAATGGAACACCGTGACGGAAACCAGAGCACATGGAAACACTGTTTACCTTCCCACCACAGCAGTACCTGTTTATATGCTTGCGCTGGTGTAAGGTTGGCAGAAGCTGGGACAGAACAGTGGGAGCTCACCCAGTCACGGGGATTCAAACCGCTGACCTCCTCATCAGCAAGCCCAAGAGGCTCCGTGGTTTAGACCACAGTGCAGCCAGAAGTACTAGCATGTTAGGACATAGAACTTCTGGGAGGAAGTTGCTTTGGGACTAGTACTGCTTGTGGCATACTAACTTTCCATCCACCTAAGCTATATATTTGGCAGTAGTTTAATACAAAATACACCATTCATCACCAATACTTATGGAGAAAATTCATTGTGTAAAAGGCTGCGCTAGAATTGCTCACCATTCAGGGAGAAGCTGAATGATGCATTTGCCCTATAAAAATGCAACAGTATATCTGATATGAAGAATGAATCTGGTAGTTCCTCCCTTTCAACTCTTAGTCCATATAAAACACCTGAGTTACAACCAATCCTTGAATGTACGGTGTGTTTGCTTGTAGTGGTCTTCTTAGGGACAACTATTTATGAATGTTTCCACTGGAAGTATTTTAGTTTAAACAGAAAGGTTTATGCTATTTAGCTTTCATTTACTGTTAAGGGCGAAGGTTTCCAAACACTGAAGTAGTATATGATATAGAGCTTTCTGCAGCTATATAGTAGGATTTGAACACAGTCGTGGTCATTATGAATTCATAGTCTCAGAGCTTTGTGTGTGTGAAATATGAGTTTTATGTAGCAGAACAGCACTCATCTGAGTGGTATATAATCAGCTTTACTGACTGCCATAAACTTTGTATGAAATCACAGAAAAAATATTATATGGTCTGCTTGAAACTTTTCCAAGCCAAAAGCTTGTAGAAAGAAGAGAAAGTCATGAGGTTTTTCAAAATAAAAATAACTCCAAGCCAAAGTGCTATAAGAGTATTTATTCAAGGAAGTACACTTGGAAGCGAAAAGTTTTACTTTGATCTTGTGTGCTTAGGCTAAAATCCTTTAGACTTTTATTTGGATGAAAATCCAAATGTTTCCAACAAGTCTTACTATCAAGTGAATAGCACAAACACCAGATGTGACGGTAAAGTTGTGTCTGAATTGTAACACTTCAGACTGCAGGTGAGGAGCAAGCAGTCCTATTTTTCTAGAAGAAGAGGTGCCAGAACTCACCATAACACCTCCCTTGTTCTCTTATAGTGACAATAGCGCCCACTTAAGAGGTGCCAGAACTGAGTTTATACACCTAAAGAAAAGAAACAAGGACAAAAACATATTCCAAAATAGTATATAAACTTTGTATACATGCTGAAAATTATATTATAATAAACTTTGTGATGTAATATGATAATGTTTACCGATGTAACATAAGAACGTTAATAAATAAATAAAACTAAAAAAAGCAACTCACATGTATGTCTACTCAGAAATAAGGTCTATTTGTTTGAATAAAACTTACTCTCATGTAAAAAAAAGAAGAAGAAAAAGAAAAAAGAGGTGCCAGAACTGAGTTACGGCTAGGAAAAAAATCCCTGGGAGTAAGAAGACTGAATACTCCTGCATATAATTGCTCCTCCCTCTGAGTACAGCACTAAATGGCAAAAAATCAATGACTTGCTAGTTTCTTTGTGTTGGGAATTTTGTGGGTATGTCAAGTAACATTTCACAATGAACGCGCCAAGCTGTGGGTAGGAGTGGTACAGCCCACCTTGGTGCTGCAGGGCAATTGGTTTACTATGGACATTTTCTGATAAAATATTGGGGCATGATTTTCCTTGAAAATGTTTTCCCCATGTTTCAGAATCCACATATCGCTATACCCACAACTGCTACAGTTGGAGCAGAGAGGGGTGTTGTGCCATTCTGTGTGATAGGAGTAATTCATACTCTTGAACAAACCAAAGCATGAAAGTTTTGGTGGTCAAAATGGATCTGATAAGAATTCATTAGGTGGCACACAATTATTTTAAAGTGTGCCTACTATGATTGCTCTAGCTGTGCAATGCAAAGAAATGGCATGTGTTAGTATCACACAACAACATTTCCTTTATGAAGACAGAAAAGCTTTGGAGTGACCAGAGTATATTGAAGTGATCCAAATGATAAATAATCGTTTAGCAGCTTTCAAAATAAATGACTCATAAAACTTACCTTAGGGACTAAAGAATTCTCCACCTTTCTGTTCCTCTAAATTCACAGCGTCTTTTTTGGGGGGAGGGGAGCAAGTGAACAAAACCTCATGGCCCACAAACAACCTAGAATTATATTACTGAAAAATTCCCAGTTCAGCACCAAGGCCAGCGCCAGCACCCAGTTACTTCATAACTAAAGAACATATGGCTGCTCTTAGAGCCTTGGCTTTTTATACATTTAGAAAGTGCATTAGGAGAATTTATTGCAGATGATATCTCAGAAGCTGCCCTCCCCCCAAAATGAAATACAGGAAAACAACCAAAGCGGCAACATAAATAATACTTCTGCATTATTGGCAGTAACTAACAACCATATTTTGCATTCTAATGGAACTAGAGACAATGAAGAGGGTTCTCTTACAACATGGAACTGTTGAGAAGCACTGTACTATTACAGTGGCAACTGAAGGCCATCAATGTGGCACCTCATCATAATCTTAGAATCCTCTTTGTTATTACTTACCCCGCTGGGATTTTTTCCTTTCTAAATATGACTTAACAAATAGCCGCTGCTTTTCTTATAACTTTCCTATATCTGCAACATTTTTTATGCTGTGTAAAAAGATCTATCATTTTCTTTAGACGTTCTAGTTACAGTGAATCATTTAGTGGGAAGGTAGGACTCACATTTAACAAATTATAAATAAAAGCATGTATCTGCATCTTTGGGAGCCAGGTATCAGTTCTGCTAGACACTTGTAAATACAGCTCTACATGCATGTGATTGGACCCTTACTGTTTTGGAGATGTTTTGTTGAGCATCCATGCATGTGATTGGACCCTTACTGTTTTGGAGATGGGATTATTTACCTTTTAGAAGCTCCAGGCTGCTTGGAGACTCAGAAACTGAATGGAAGTGCTTTACAGATTTGCGATTTGGCCTTGTATATTTTCGCCTTTTAATTATGCCTTGTTTTGGTGCACTGCCAAGACTTCTTGGCTTTCTAGGAAAGGTAGGGAATGTGGACTGTGTGGTTGTTATTTTTTTTTACTGCTGTGACTTCTTTATTTTGCTTGCTTATTTTATTATTTGTTTATCTTCCACCCAAGTAGGGTCATTAGAGTGACTAGCAAAGATGACCAAAACAATGAAGCAATTATTGAGTCAACTGAATAATACAGCAGCCAAAACATAAAACCAAAACAGCTCAAACTAAATCTGGACTAAACTGCTTTCTAAGTTTTAAAATAGCCCTCCTTCCCCATGAAAATGAGGCCAATTCCCTGGTATTTTCTAATGGAAGTGTTTACCAATTATGCTACTGAGTCTCAGCTGGAAGAATGACTGACAAAAAAAACTTTGGATAGAGCCTTAGGTGACTACCTGAGTGCCATACTTCCCAGAATGCCTTGGGAGTACCATATTATGTGCTGATGTGGCATCACTTCAAAGGCATTCCAGGAAGCTGCAGAGAGAGCCTTCTGCCACTCTGAGTGATGCTGGGCTTTTCCAAGATTAAGAAAGCAAAACCAAACGAAAAACTGAAAAACTCTGTACACCTCATAAGATTAAGCAATGTAAGTAGTGTCCACTTCCAACATTTCTGAACAAAATTCATTTCCCCACTCTTTCAAGAGGTTTTTGTTTCATCCCCATCCCAATGGTGAATGGTTGAAAAATACGTTTTTGAAATTTTCACCACAGCTTTAGATGAAACAGCCTTTGTCAAGTTGGAGAGGTGGGGAGCCAGATCTCACTTTTGTAATCCATCAGTTTATGTTCCCACATACAGTGGTACCTCGGGTTACATACGCTTCAGGTTACAGACTCCGCTAACCCAGAAATAGTACCTCGGGTTAAGAACTTTGCTTCAGGATGAGAACAGAAATCGTGCTCCAGCAGTGTGGCAGCCACAGGAGGCCCCATTAGCTAAAATGGTGCTTCAGGTTAAGAACAGTTTCAGGTTAACAACGGACCTCCGGAACGAATTAAGCACTTAACCTGAGGTACCACTGTATTAGTTACAATAACATATAAATAAATTATGTTAAGCAAAATTGCATACAAAAAGATGTATTTGGGGAGAAAGGCACATTTAAATGCTGGCAAATTTTCAAGAGGACTGTCAAAAAACAAAGTGATGCAGAAATGTTGGCAAATGGAGTTTACGACTGGAAAAGTAAGAAACAAACCCGAATGGATAGATTTGCTTATCCCTATTTAAAACCCAATTTGTAGCTTTCCATCCTTTCTCTCAGAGTCTCCTTTAGGCCATTTATCTCCACTAGGTAAACTTATTCTACTAGAGAATACTAACACACCCCTTTTCAGTTTTCTCTCTTAATGTGCTAAACAAGCACCTTTAGCTTTGGTGAATAAGGTAAATTCTCAATTACTGCACTCCCATTTGTTAAATATTGTACAACTGCCATCTGTTCAACAATCCGAAGTCATAACCTCAACTTTCTATTTCCATTCCTTTTCATAACAAGAAGTGAATGCCTGCCAAACCTTTCTGCTTTCTATACTATTTATGAATTAGTATAAGCATTTAAAAATTTTGAAATGGTTTTTATGTATGCTTAGGATGCGTTGGATCTCCAACTCGATTACATTCCCAACAATGGCTATAAAAGAACATTATATAAAAACTATATACAACCTAGTCAACTGGCTAAAATGTATAAGATGGTTCTTCATAGCTGTGGCAAAATTAGCAGCTAAAATAAGAAAAGCCAATGGTGGCAGTTTTGTTGGAGAATAGAAGCCTTTTTCGAACTATTTAATGAAATATTATAGTTTGATGAATTCACGAGCAGGACTGAAAATTTGAGCAACAGAAAGATTTAGGACTTACTGCAATATTGTTATGACCATAGTACATAGAAGACAGGGTGAAAAAAGGGGGAGAAAACAAAATCACCATGGAAAACGGGGTGGAAAGTTTACAAAACAAAAAACGTAATTATGAATAGGGGTGTGGATGTGGATTTCTTTTTTTCTTGAAATTTAATTTAAATTTTTTTAAAAAAAAATTTCTAGCCATGGCTCAGCCGAAGATATGCCAGTCCAATTTGCTCATCGCAGGTCAGTTAGTGTCAGGTTTCAGTGAATTCCGATCCTCTCCCATCTCTCAGCAGACAGCCAAGGAAGCAGAAAGGAAGCTCTTACTGAGCCTTTATTCAATATTCACAGCGAGAGGCCTCTGTAGGTTAATGGTGTTGCTCCAACTGAGCTCCTCTCCCTCCCTTCCTAGCTCCAGAACTTCCCTTTATGGTGGCCACCAGGGACTAATTGTCTCTGAGTCCTTTGCTCTTCCACTTTCAATGCACGCCAGGTTCTGGGAGAAGGGAGGTCAGAAATGCTCTCCAGTGATAACATGCCAGCTGGATGCTCTGTCTCTGTCTCCCCCTTCTCTTCTCCCAACCCTTCCCAACTCTTCTGTTCACCTGTCTCTGAGCTGTGACCTTCCTCAAACCACTGCTGTCATTCAATACTGCCTTCCTCTTCTCTGGAAGATTCAGGAGTGGGGGAAATGGTCTCCACCATTCCTCCTCAATCTCGTCCACCTCAATCCAGCCCCTGACAGCTAGGGCTTAACCATCTGAGCCAAAGATGGCTGAGCCAAGGTCAGTGTAAGTTCCCAAGAAAGGGCATTCTAGGGACCATGGTGGGAGCAGGACCATAGAGCAGGGACTTAGACTGGAGTGTGAGCCTGTTCAGCTCAGTCATATGACCCAGCAACCTGGTGTGGAATAATATTTTAAAGGCTTGTTTTCCCTCTGCCAGGCTTAGGCAGAGCAGCAGTCACAGCCCTGTTCCTAAGCAGGGTTTGGATTTTGTGCAACTTTACGATGGCTTATCTGATCCTGGCTTGCCTTATGCCAGTACCTTCCCCATGGGATTGCTCCCTGTACCTGTGAAATGTTTGCAGATTAACATTCCCCTCCACATTCCTGCAGATCCCAATTATCTTGAACAGAAAGAAAAACGAAAATGGCAAAATATATTTACCAAGATTTTTAGGAGTCTATCATTAGTCAGTGCAAAGTGCTGTAGAAGCTTTCTTAATGCAGTGTTAGAGAGCAGCCCAGCCAAGGAGTGCTAATTTCAAGGGTTTGAAATCGGAAGGTGAGGAGAAATTGCACTTAAACTGGGGGAAGTGAAAGCAGAAATGTGTTAACAGAAATTTAGTTCACAAGTTTCCCTAAATGATGGGGGGGGGGGTGAGTAGAAAGATTGGCAAATGCCTCTCAGTTAAAACACACACACAACAGTCCACAAATCCAGCAATTGTGTGGCTGTTCTCTGAAACTGGCATGCATTGCAGGCATACAAAGGTCTGCTGCCTTTTCATGATGCATGCTAAATAGATAAACTATTGATGGTGGTAAACCATCAATACGTATGCATATGTATATATAGCACTCGTTCATTGTTTGGTGATGGTGATGAAGTCTGCGAGTGCACCCAACAGGGCCAGAGAAGCTCAAAGCAAACAGACTGGTGGAACAGGTAGGACGGCATGAAGTCCAGGTAGGTCTTCCTGCACTCCCGCTGTTTTTGCGGCCACTGCCACCACCTCTGCAGAGGGGAGGGGGATGAAGGTGAAACCTACTTTATCCCCTTCATCTCCTCTCCTGGTGGTAGCAGCAGCACATTGAGGAAGAGGCCTGTAGTGATCAGATCAGAAGAATCTTTATTTGCACCAGCCACTAGCCACAGCAATAAAACGAAATGAAATGTACTGAAGATAGAAGTAAGAACTTAACTATACAAAATACATTTGGGAGGTATACACCAATAATCAAATAATAGAGGCATGAAGTGATTAGAGGGAAGGAGGGTTAGTGGGAACAGGTGAAGGACCAGCAGCTTCAGAATATCTAGTCTGAGTTTAGGTGACAGCTCCACTCTCAGCTCTCTCTCCCCCCAGCTCACTTCTCTGACTAATAATAATAATAATAATAATAATAATAATAATATTTTTATTATTTATACACCACCCATCTGGCTGGGTTTTCCCAGCCACTCTGGGTGGCTTGCAGCACATACAAAAATATTGAAAATAAAAAACTTCCCAATACAGGACTGCCTTGAGATGCCTTCTAAAAATTGTGTAGATCTTTATCTCCTTAACATCTGATAGGAGGGCATTCCACAGGGAGGGCACCATTACTGAGAAGGCTCTCTGCCTGGTTCCCTGTAACTTCACTTGTCACAGTGAGGGAACCAGCAGACGACCCTCGGAGGAGGACCTCAGTGTCCAGGCTGAGCAACTGAAGACATGCCCACTGTGGCAGCTGAATTCTGTGGGGCAAGGAGGAAGAGTGGCAGCTCTAGTAGGCCCAGCCTTTCAGTGAGGGGAAAAAAACCAATCAACACACCAGCAGAGCCAATCGGGTGTTCCTGCCAGCATGTTTGCACTGCACTGACCTTGCTGATGCCTCCCCGCTCTCCACCCCAGTATGTAGCTGCAACCCAGCTAGGGAGATGTTAGGTAACCAGTACAGCTCCACTGTGCCATCCTTTACCAGTTAATTAGGACACATTAAGAACAGGTATCTCGTTCCCCATTCAGATGGAGATCCAGAGGGAATCTAATCCAAATAAGTACGTTAGTGGTTGGACATTTGGGGATATGTAAGGCAAAAAAAAAATCCACTTCACACTTGACTGGAGAGTCTTGCAGGAGCACTAATGGAGTGTATATGGGTGAATAGGTAAATCAATTAGCCTGTTGGTGCGTGCAGATTGAAGTGAGTGGGTCAAATGGTATTTTCCTTGATAGCAAAAAAATGTTTATCTTTTCCTAGTCAATAAAAGAGCAGACAGATGCAGTACAATTTCTGCAGGTGTCATTCTGTAAGTTTCTTAGCTTTCTTCCTCCTCCAGTTCTTCCTTTCTCGTTCTCCTTTATTTCCTTTTATGTGGTGCCATATTTTAGAATGGAAAGCTCTGCAAGATCTGTGACTCTTAACATATATATTTTTACAGCCTGTGTACAGACGGACCTGGCCATGACTATTCATGCATGGGTAACATCCAGATTAGTCTACTGCAAAGCAGACTGCATGGAGCAACTGCTGAAGAAGTTTGGAAGCTGCAACTGGTCCAGAATGCAGCCATCAGTGATCTGAGCAGGGCAAAGCAAATAATAAAATCCTAGAATTGGAAGGGACCCAACACTCATCTGGTCCAACCGCCCGCCCCCCCCTGCAGAGTACTCCCCTATTATGCAAATTTTACGGGCTATTATTTTCTTCTT
This sequence comes from Podarcis siculus, assembly GCA_034642415.1. Taxonomy (NCBI): domain Eukaryota; kingdom Metazoa; phylum Chordata; class Lepidosauria; order Squamata; family Lacertidae; genus Podarcis; species Podarcis siculus. Next base: position 705,858 of record JAXCMG010000159.1, read on the forward strand.
TGCTCAGGTTCTAGCTTTAACTTGAAAGACCCTAAATGGTCTGGGGCCAGGGTCTCTGAAATATCACCCCCTCCACACAGAGAGATACGCAGAGACATTACCACTTAGAACAGGGGTGAGGAATTAGATCCATCCAGTGAACTGGATCCCTAATTTCCACACACCCCTGTGGGCCAGCTTTGACACTTTCATGGGACCTGTCAAAGGAGGCTTTGCCCAATACTGAGCAAAGGGAGCAGAGAGAAATGGCAGACAGACAATCATAGTCCAGTTAGTATAAGGGGTTGTCACGTGACAAAGGTCTTTGAGAGCAGAAGCAGTAAAGAAGCAGTAAAGTGTTGGAAAATGCTGAAAAGTGTAGCATCATTCAGCATGCTGACTCACTATGACTCATCCTATGGATGACTCATTCTTTATGCAAGTATTGTATCTATTACAGGAAGACACAGCTGAACCAGGAAAGATAAATGCAATGAGCCCAGTCTGTGCTCTTCAGTTGGTGATAATGTTAGTTAGTGATAAAGTCTCCTAAATCTCTGTGTGTTTCACTCTGTATTCCAGTTCCTACTATGCTGTTTACAGTGGTACCTCAGGTTACAGACACTTCAGGTTACAGACTCTGCTAACCCAGAAATAGTACTTCAGGTTAAGAGCCTTGCTTCAGGATGAGAATAGAAATTGCGCAGTAGCGGCACGGTGGCAGTGGGAGGCCCCATTAGCTAAAGTGGTGCTTCAGGTTAAGAACAGCTTCAGGTTAAGTACGGACCTCCAGAACGAATTAAGTTCTTAACTCAAGGCTAAACAGAAAGGGGTAAAGAGAAATCAAGGGGGCGGGAGGAAAAATGGCCAATTTTACCAGATTCGCCCTAATCTAGAACCAATCAGACTGCTTCAGGCCAGTTTGTACCTTGTCTGGATAGGGTTGAAGGAGCTACAAATTGTTACGGGCAGATCTGGGGCTATCTCAACCTGGCATAACCAACACCCTGATTCCCCCTCAGGCTTTGTCTAAATCTGGTGTGCAGTTCTATTATTTAGCATAATTGTACAAGTAGCTGTGAGTTGGTTAATAGTAAAGTGATACCATCAGGCATAGGGAAAAAGAAGGCAATGGATAAACCCCCAAAGCTAAAAGCAAATGCATGGCCAAAAGTATATCAATTATTTCACGTGACACACTTCCTCTGAAGGAAACCATGGAGGCCTGTCAGCTCAGCATGTGCCACAGTTAGAAATTTCATATTATCCACAGATGTGTGAGCAGGTTGAATTTATTCAGGGACCATCTGGTCTCTGTCAACTGAAAAGTCATCAGAGCTTTTGACACCTTTGTTCACCGAGGTATAAAGATCTCCTTGCTTGGGATTTATCACTAGATATTTCATTTCTAATTGAACTACGGTTGTTGTTCCAGCCGGGAGGTATCAAATTTTGAGTTAAATTACTCCGTAATTGGATGCAAGAATAATATTATGAAAAAAATATTTTTCAGCTTTTCTCCTTGAAAGATCTCAAAATTTCCAAGACATGGTTGTTTTATAAACTGATATGAATTTAAATAACAAATAAATGGAGTGAAAGCCTTCCGTGACCTCACTTACCATTGCTTGTCCAACATTTTGTTGTTGTTTAGTCGTTTAGTCGTGTCTGACTCTTTGTGACCCCGTGGACCAGAGCACGCCAGGCACTCCTGTCTTCCACTGCCTCCCGCAGTTTGGTCAAATTCATGTTTGTAGCTTCGAGAACACTGTCCAACCATCTTGCCCTCTGTCGTCCCCTTCTCCTTGTGCCCTCCATCTTTCCCAACATCAGGGTCTTTTCCAGGGAGTCTTCTCTTCTCATGAGGTGGCCAAAGTATTGGAGCCTCAGCTTCACAATCTGTCCTTCCAGTGAGCACTCAGGGCTGATTTCCTTAAGAATGGATACGTTTGATCTTCTTGCAGTCCATGGGACTCTCAAGAGTCTCCTCCAGCACCATACTTCAAAAGCATCAATTCTTCGGCGATCAGCCTTCTTTATGGTCCAGCTCTCACTTCTATACATCACTACTGGGAAAACCATGGCTTTAACTATACGGACCTTTCAACATTTTAGGAGATGCCAATTTAGGAGTTAGTAGTATAGATGGCTCAAGACCATGGGTAGGCCAACTAAGGCCCGGGGCCGGATCCAGCCCAATCTCCTTCTAAATCCGGCCTGCGGACGGTCCAGGAATCAGCATGTTTTTACATGAGTAGAATCTGTCCTTTTATTTAAAATGCATCTCTGGGTTATTTGTGGGGCCTGCCTGGTGTTTTTACATGAGCAGAATGTGGCTTTTATTTAAAATTTATCTCTGGGTTATTTGTAGGGCATAGGAATTGGTTCATATTTCCCCCCCAAAAAAATATAGTCTGGCCCCCCCACAAGGTCTGATGGACAGTGGACCGGCCCCTGCTGAAAAGGTTTGCTGACCCCTGCTCAAGACATTTTGCTGCTTGAGGCAAAGGACAAGATAGTGCCCTCCACCCATTTGTACATCCAGAATCAAACCAGTTTGACAGGATTTTCCCCAAGAGTTGGGGCAGGACAGGACCCTCCAATGCACCTGAGATCAGCAGATACCTGGGAGGTGTCTCCATGGGGAGGGGGCATACTGCTTTAGAGAGCAGTTAGGATTTATGAGTCTCTCCTGCCCCACTGCTCAGTCTTGGCCACTGTGACCTCTGCCGTAGACACCTGCTAGACACCTGCTCAGTTTGTCCTCAGTTTGTATTTTATAGCGCCACCTATCAGCTGCCACATAAGCTGCAGCATGACACATTTTTTCTTCTTACAAAAATATTATACAGTAAGAAATGCAAATTTCGAAAGAAAACACATTTAAAATTTGGTATTTAAATGTATATTTTTCCATGGACTTTTTTTTTAAAGAATAAGAATAATCACAGACTACACTTGCTGCTGTTGATTAATGAATAATCATTTATTTGGCCTTTGTTTACATTTCCTAAGAGAATAACTATTGTATCATATCACGGTGGTTGATTTCCTCCCATTTCCTTTATGTTATACAATATGGCTAACTAATATTTAAATATATATATATTAGGACAGTACAAATATAATCTACTGTATGGTTATTTCTTATGTTCCATGACTGAGTCCAAACACTGACAAAGGGTTACAGAGCTAATCTCAGTGAGGTCTAGTTTTTGTGTGTGTGTGTTTTTTTTAAAAATGTGTGTTGAAAATATGGCTGCCTTCATATTTATACATGAATAATTTTGCTCATTGTTCATCATTCTCTCAATATTTACTCTTTCTGTCCTTGCATCAGAAGAAGAAAATGTCAGACTTAATTATTCTATAATTACACAGAAGGCAAAGTTAATAGACTTCCTGTGAAAAGGGTACTATGCTAACAGGTTTTTACATTCATTTTTCTGTAACCTAAAATATTTATTTTCCACCAGACTACACAATATTAATTACTCTTGTTGAAAAATTTACTACTGTTAAATTATCTAGAAGAAACTCGTCACTGCTGAATGTAAATGGGTTGTGTCAAGAAGGATCCAAATGGTGTAGGGAAATGTATACTGCTAGGTAGCTGTCAGAAAAAAAAGCTAGAAGGGACATTTTAAAATTAGACCAGGATCCAAACAAACACTTCAGCACCTGAAGTTAAATTTTGTTGAAAGTGAACTTTTGAGATTCCTGTCTGAGCAAAATGGGGAAGAAATCAAGAGTTACATAAGACTACGTTTTTCAGCAAAAAGAGGGACAAATCTGCTATACAATTACCCCTTTACTGCCCAGAATCTCTATTTTCTATGGAGTCAACAACAAAAAACAAAAACTCCTTTTGGCATGAAGAAAAGGCAAGCTATTAATAAAGGGAAAACAAACCAATAAAGAGTCTTGTGGCACCTTAAGAATTAACTGACTCATTATGGAAAAGAAACTAATAAAAGGCCTTTCACGCTGAAATATGGCATTCATTCACTGGCATGAGGAAGATAGTGGCTCTCATGTTGTGCTGTACTGCTGTTTATGTTGACTAATTTGCAAAGCAGTTTATTATCTTTATTATGTCTATGCCTCACAGGAAGATCATTACAACCCCAATTTGTAAAAGTGAGACAGAGGACAATCAGAGACGGGCACCAAGAAGTCGCCATGCATCTACCTAAAAGAATTTCTATGCTTGCACAGGGTTGTTGAGGGTTTTTAATTTTCATTTCATTTTATTTTGCTTACTTCAGCTATTCTCCATCAGGTGCCACTCCACAGGTTCCCTAATTCAGCTGTGCCTTTGCTGCAAAGGTCTCTAGGGTAGGGATATGGGAGAAGTCCTATGAGAATGTAAATGGGATTTGAAATTGATGGCGTTCTCTTTTTTGTTTCATGTCCAGAATGGAAATGAATCCAGCAAATATGATCAGTATTTGCTGGTGCTGGTGCTTTTAGTGCACAAACAACATGTAACTAATTACATCCACCCTTATTTTTACTGTCTCTCCTTTGCGTTGAAATGAAAAGGGCAGAATAACATGACAACGTAATTGCGTAATATTCTAGTTCTGTGCAGGAGATTTGGAGAATGCCCAAGCCAAGTCCCTATTTAGAGGGACTTGGGTATTGGATGAGTCAGATTCAGACAGCCAAGGATTTTCATGGATCAGGACTGGGTATTAGGCAAGAAGAGTAAGGGACGCTGGTGGCGCTGTGGTCTAAACCACTGAGCCTCTTGCGCTTGCCGATTAGAGGGTCGATGGTTTGAAGCCCGCGACGGGGTGAGCTCCCCATTGCTCTGTCCCAGCTCCTGCCAACCTAGCAGTTTGAAAGCATGCCAGTGCAAGTAGATAAATAGGTACCACTGCGGCAGGAAGGTAAATGGTGTTTCCGTGTGCTCTGGCACGCATCGCGGTCCTCTGTGCATCAGAAGCAGTTTAGTCATGCTGGCCACATGACCCATAAAACTGTCTGCGGACAAATGCCTGCTCCCTCGGCCTGAAAGCGAGATGAGGGCTGCAACCCCATAGTCACCTTTGACTGGACTTAACTTTCCAGGGGTCCTTTACCTTACCTTACCTTTTACCTATCAGGCAAGAAGGTGGCCAACAAAACCTAACCAAAAAAATGAAGATAACCTCTGATAATTGGCTGCATCTTTTAGGAGGAGCTACAGTGGTACCTTGGGTTACATACACTTCTGGTTACATACACTTCAGGTTACAGACTCCACTAACCCAGAAATAGTACCTCGGGTTAAGAACTTTGCTTCAGGATGAGAACAGAAATCGTGCTCCGGCGGCGCAGTGGCAGCAGGAGGCCACATTAGCTAAAGTGGTGCTTCAGCTTAAGAACAGTTTCAGGTTAAGAATGGACTTCCAGAATAAGTACTTAACCCGAGGTACCACTGTAGACCCAACTTTCTTCTGACCTATCACTCTCCTTGCCAGCCATCTCAGGTCAAGCTGCAGCCCAATAGTGGGTCCCCAACCCATCAGTTGAGACCAGTGGTGAACATTGTACTGAGCCCGTTTCAACTAAATAATAGTTTGAGTCAGCAGAAAAAGTCCCACTATGGGGACTATGGGGCTTTCTTCTATTCCCCCCCCCCATGTGCCTCCCACACGCCGTTCAAACCACAAATCCTCTGGGCGTAACTCCATTCCACACATTACCCCACCCTTGCGCTTTTACAAGGGGCTGTTCTGTGCTTATCTGTTCAAAATATGGATCGATGGCCAGAAGCAGAAATAATAAAATGGTGAGGACTGTAAAGGCTAACCGTGCATAGCTTTGTTCTGAGCAGAATAAAAATGGAAGTGCTCAAGAAGCAAAGCCGACTTACGCTGACAGGAGGAATGCTTTGAAAAGTGTTAAAACATCGCCAGCCTTCTCTGCCCTCAAACAACAACATATGCCCACCTGTCGTCAAGATAATGTGGATCCTGCTCAAAACATTACTGGTCGTGGGCATCAAACAACCGCTCCTGCCAAACAGTTACAGAAGGAGGGAAATGAGAATGCTCTCTGCATTTCTTTTTGATTAGGAAATAGAAAAAGAGGACCCATGAATTAATTATCTCACAGTTCTTGCTATGCATTCTACCTCATACTAAACGAAACACCAGGGAGTCACTGAGACTAACACAGAAGGAAGCGCAAGCAAAATGGTGCCTCAGAACTACACGATTCCATTAGCTATCCTTTAAAAAACAAAAGTTGCTTTTAAAATTTAAATATTGAAATGAATACATGCGCTCACCTCAGGCCTAAAGCTATGCACACGAATTCTCAGGGTGGCATAAACTTAATCCAGGACATTATGGTAGGTATGCAGTTTATGGATTTAAAATTAGGTGTTAGGTTTGCAGGTATTCATTTGTAAGTCTATTCCTTTCTATTTCTACATTAATCTGTGATTTTTTAAAAGCGAAAAATCCATATTAAAATTTATATGTGGATATTATTTAAACATGTATTGTATCACAATATGCATAGCTGGATTGTATTATACTTTAATGTATGCATATTTAATCATACTTTATTCTAAAGCATACATTTTAAAGGAATTTTGTATTTTTTTCCCCAGCTGACAACCACATCACAAAATTCAGAGAAGTATAAAATCCATACTTTCTGATCACTATAGTAGTCCTGGAGGTGTGAAGATGGTTCACTTAAAAATGCAGACAACAATTTTTTTCCCATCCCTGTGTGTTAAGACACACATACCTCTGTCACACCATGTACTTCCAATTATTGTGTGTCTCTTTGATTGTGGTCAGTATACACTTTTAAACACTGAAATGCAATTGTGCTATTGATTTTTAGGCCGAAACTTAGAATTCCTTTCCGCTTTTATTATTTCTCAGAGTTGGGAAAGTGAATTATAGTGGCCTCTTTTGCTAATGGACATTTCTGCCTTTTGCCTCAAAAGCAGTGAAGTTCACATGTGGTGACTGTGAAATCCTAATTTTCACTTGTAGGCCATGAGACCAGGCTCATTGTTGTGGACAGCTTCTCTAGGTACTAACAAAGCAATCAAAATGTACACAGGCCTAAGTTACCCTTATTCCAGACTCTGTTTAGGAGCCTCTAGGAGGGGCCACTGCTGACCAAGTCAGCAGCTATGTGGGCCTGAGTGTTGTGGTTTGGGCCCCAGGTCATATGACTGAGCTGAAAAGGGTTTGCAACAGGCACGAGTCTCTCTTTGCTCCATCCTGTCCCCATACCACCCAGAATGTCCCTTTTGGGGGGCTTATGGTGGCATAAATTCTGCAAACTCAAGATCTGCTGACTGAATTAGGTTGCAGGACTTACAATGACATATCTCTTTCTTATTCAGTCTATGAGTCATAGGCAGGAAAGCCTCAAATCTGCCAAATCCAATTCTACCACCCCAGTAGAACTAGGGTTTGGATTTTTTGTAGGATAACAGTTATCAGCAAAATTTCATGCCTCTCTGCCCCAAGGAAGGAATATACCTAAAACTGAATTCTGTACCTACTCTGTGTAAAGAGTTTTAAGGCTATCACTTTCCTACCTTTGCCCAATTCTAGCCCCAGAGAATTTGAAATTGCTGCAAGAGATCCATAATGCATTGAAATAATTTTTAGGGGTATCATAAAAAATGAAGGATAGACACAGCAAAATGTGTATAACATGTATGGAATAAATCTTTCTTTTC